>VUQR01031195.1:0-18744 GCA_015108515.1 Hemichromis elongatus | reverse complement strand
CAATATGCCTTTATGTATTTAAAACCACAGAAACAAATGTGTTCAACCAGTAAAAAATCCACTTAGAAAATATTTTGTTAAAGTACTACTTCTAAGCAAGTGTTCAGTAAATATTAACTTTCAGTATGTCACGGCTGGGTGAGGGTGAGCCGTGTGGAGAGGTAAAGGAGGATCCAAATGCAGGCATTCTCAGTGGTGCAAAGGTGATTTATTTACAGTGAGTAACATAACAAATGAGAACAGGACATAAGACTAACTAAACTGGGAAAACTAAACTATGATCACAGACATACACGAAAGGGGGGAGAACTGGGGCGGAAGCAGGCAGGTCGCAGGGAGAGCACACAGGTAATTCGCAGGGTAGAAACACAGGCGACGTACTTGCACAGATGGACCAGCGACTAGCACATGACAAGACATGACTTAAATACACAGAGAACTCTGGGAGATTACGACCAGGTGGGGCACACAGCTGGGACTAATAACACTAACGACAACTGGGGAACAAAGGCAAAACTGAACACATTCACATAGGACGTAGACTATCACAATAAAACAGGAAACAGGAACACATGACACAGAAACACACCAACTTCCCAACACACAAAACCCAAAACCAGAATCACTATCATTATGACCAACAATCACTAAACCCCAGAGAACCCCAAAACACTCCATAATGGAAAATAAATAAAACATACAAAACTCAAAAGCTGGGTCGAACTGACCCAGGACCATGACACGATCAGCATATTAAAATATTAGATTTTGCTGATTGATTCTTTTAAGCAGAGATGTACAGCGATTTATCCTCTTTAAAGGGAGCTATTTATATACCCAAGAAGCTGGAATACAAACAATAAGAAAAACAGCATAAGCGCAGTGCATGTGCTGTAGGATATGAATATTTTAAAAGGCACATATATGCTTCTTACACAGTGCTTGGCGAGAGGTGTAACAGAAGACGTCTCCATTCTTCCCGCACCCTTAAGGCCTCAAACAGCCGAGAACATGGGAAATAGATTAAACCAGAAATATTAAAAATGGAGACATTTGTACTAAATACAAGAGGTTCTGTTTAAAAATGAATTATTCATAAAAGTAAAACATGTTCCTTTGTAGCTTTGGCCCTGAGAAAGAAAGCGTGTTTTGCTGAGAGCTTACAGCCAGCGGTGCTGCTCTTGCCCTGTAGGAGATAACAGAAGATTGCTCAGGCGAGTCAGCAGCTACAGCACAATTTCAGCTGACACTGGTTTTGTCTGTTTCTGTCAAGAAAATCTATTTGCAAGCTCATTGCCAGATTTCTGCAAGGTCCTAAGGTGAGGCGTAGAGCGGATGTGTCAGTGTAGTTGGGGTCACTGCCTTTGAGAAGGTCTAATACTTCTGTCTGATAAAGCGAGCGACTTGAACTGAAACAGCCACACGACTCTACCACCGGGACTGATGTGCAACTGCAGTGTCTGTTTTAATACCTAAAGCAAAAGTTAGAAGGACATACTCCTTCACACATTTGGCTTGGTCCTATGTTTAACTGCTTAAGGTAATTTGAACAGCATTCATCTTTAGATTTCTTTGCATAACACCTTTCGACTTGCTCCAGGTGAAGCAGGTACTACACAGAAAAGAGCAACCAAACTGTTGTCAGTTAGTCAGCTGCAATAACTTAACTGATTAACATGAGTAGCACTGCATGGGTTGCTAGTGTCGTGGTTTGGGGTTTTGGAGGTTATTGTGTGTTTTCGTGAGGGGTTCTGTATTATAATAATGATTAAACTTTCTCTAGTTAGTCTTGAGTTTATTCTGCACTTCTGAGTTTTCTTGTGTTTACAGTTAAGTCTCTTGTCTGCTAGGTTCCCTTCTGTGCCTTTGTCTTCGTGACTCCTGTGAGAATCTGTCTTGTCGTTTGTGTTTATATTTCTGTGTTTACCTGTCCCTTGCTTCCCTTCTCTCTCTCTCTCTCTCTCTCTCTCCATGTCTCTCGCTCCCTTGTTCCCCAGGTCCCAGTCATGTCTTTGTGTTTCGTCTCCCTCTCATCACATTGGTGCACAAAGCAACCAATGTGATATGTATAAATGGGCCATAAATGCTTGCAAAGGTGACATATACAGTTGTATTGGCTATGTCATGGACTCGTAGAGGTAACTTTTTGGATGTTAACCTAACAAGCATGTCTATAGACTGTGGTAGGAAACCAGAGCACCCAGATCTGCTCAGGCTAACGGAGAACATGCAGACACCACTTGAACCAGGAGCCTTCTTGGCTTGTTGCGACAGAACTAATGATTTCCACTGGACAGTGGAAATTATTAGCCTCTTTGTTTTCTCTGATATATTTTTGTCACTGTGTGGTGGATGCAATAGGTAGCAAGTAAGCAGGACCTGCTAGTTAAGTTAAAAAGAAGTTAAAATCTTTGTTTTTCACTCTAACCCTAGACAGTTGTACTTCCTCTACAACACATAATGAACCTGACTTTATTTAGTTTTTTTATTTCAAAAAGTAAAAGGTTAACATTAAATGGTAAATGGCCTGTATTTATTTAGTGCTTTACTATGTTACTGTGTTATTGTTCACATTCATGCTTTCACTTTTTGTTAACTCTTTTTAAGGTTTAATTCAAGAGTTTGAAACATTAAAATACACTCACAATACATTTTATATTATTCAGAGTGAATCATTTTCCAGTTTGTTATGGAAAAGTACCTCGATACAATCTCCATAGCTAGTTGTAACAGTGCAGACACAAACAAAAACTTACTAGAATGTTCAATATCTTCCTGCAATCTAAAAGTGCCCAATCATACAGAATCTATGGCAAAAAAAACAAACAAAACTTTTATTTTCTAGGACTCGATGGGTGACATTGGTTGCAAAGATAGTGCTGGACCAAAAACCTCCTCGTGATTGCTTTGGTTGCTGGCAGACTGCTAAGGTAGCATTTAGTTTTTCATATTTTTATGTAAATACTAACTAGCTACCAGCCCAACATTAGTAAAAGTTGAAAAAGTGCAACGCAAACCAGAAATGGTGAAGGTTAGGTTAAACTTTAAATTAAAAGCCACGCCTTTTGAAACATGTTGGCAGCAGCAGCGCTGAGACACAGCTTCACATTTTTCACTACAGCTGGACGATTAGCTGACTGTAGCAATATGCTAGCAAACAAAGCAAACACAAAAAGGTTTTTTTACTAACAGCCATCAACCTCCAGCAACCACCAGTCTCTGTGTCACTGGGGCCTATCTTTTTTTTTTATCCTACACTGTCACCAAGATTGTCACACATGCAAAATGACGAATGAGTTAACGCTGCATGGTTAAATGCCACTCAGGCTTGACTGTTGTCTCTCCATGCAAAAACAAGCTCTTAATGAACAGTAGACAGACATCTAATAATAAAATATAACAAATACATAACAAGTTGTTATGAAAATAAATCTCCAGTGAGTTGGTGGTTGATATTTTAGCCTAATACCGAGGTTACTTTCAAACTTTAAATGAAGCTGCCTTTCTGGGACCTCTCAGCTCTTTGGACATGTTCAGACAATTAGCTTATTTGAACAGAGCAGCAGAGAAGTGCAATTATTCAGTAATTATAAAACATTATGCTCTTCGGGGTCATGTGAATGACCCCAAAGAGCTAATTGGACAGCGTATTGTCCAAAGAAGACATAGCCATCAGCCTGGGGGCACCGTCACACCATACAGGTCTAAAGCAATTTACTAGACTTTAGGAGATCCATTAGTTATGTAGTCAACTAAACAAAATGAGCCACAGACCTGCGGTTTAATAATGAGATGAATGTTGACACTGAATAGCCTACAGTTAATAATGCTGCCAAAATGAAAATGGAGTGCACAAAGCATTCCCAGCTGATCTATGTATTCAGCCAGTTCTTCATTTATTATTAAGTAGTATGAGCATCGGGGGTAAATTATATAAGATTACAGTCCAGTAATGGGAGCTCAAGAGGCATGTAATTTGTTTAGATACCACCAGATCCCAAAATTCTTTACCACATGAGCGTTAACTACCTAACGAGGAGTATCGCTTTAAATTTTATGCTTTGCTCTTACTTAGAGGAATATTTTGATGCTTGGGCAGATAAGCATTTGTTCCAAATGCATCAGCGATTAATTAAACAAAAGAATCAAGGCCTGTGTCTTTGTAAGATGCATTATCGGAGGACGCTGGGCTTAGCAGTACTGCTGCTGCACAGCAGGCACGTATTGACAGTAAGTACAGAGTTCTGGTCTTATATGTGCCAAAGCATACACTCCCTGAATAGCTACATACGCACATGCTCTCATCCGGAACACATACTGTACATGCAGACAAGCGTTGCTCTCAGAGGTTAACTCGCAGTCACTGTTCCAAGGAAGAGTTCCCATGCATGATCTTTAACTATAAACACTTTTATTTCATACAGATCCACACCTGATCTCACACTCTTCCTGTTTGCTGCTGGAAGCCACAGCGAACGAAACATGAAATCTACAGTTTCCAAGCTCATTGTTAATTTCTGAGTGAGGCATGCCTCATCCCTTCATTTGGCTTCACAAAGACAACAATGATATTTACTATCTCTTATTGACAGACTCGCGGTGTCTGAGAAGTGAACGGCTAAATGGAGCTGATGACGTAGGACTCGAGCTGACCTTTTGCACCTGCTGAAGGTCAGAGGCAAAGTGATGGCGTTTCTCTGTCGTCTTCCTCATGTGTTACATGCTCATCCATAAACACAGTGCTCATTAATAATGTAGCAGGTGCACAGTGTGCCTAGCTTAGCTGAGGGCTTATACCAAACTGTCAATATTGCAAAGATGAACCCGCTCTCTATGTGCATGTTGGGATTTCTGGCTTTATAAACCTTTCTATCTATGTCTGGCTAATCCCAACCTTTAAAAAGTCTTTCCAAAAACAGCTTTTTTTCCCCCAAAGTCCACTATGTACAGCCTTCAATACAGAAAATACACATGCACACACACACACACACACTGAATAACCTGTCAGCCTGGAGATCGCACATCTTCCCTAGTCATGCTTGTCACAACTGTTTAGCATTGCTTGTCACAGACATTAAACCCCTTCCTGGGTCTTTTGACGCAGCGTTTTGAGTTTTAGTTTATTTTGGATGTTCATGGTTTATGTTTAAGTTCTTTGGGTTTTCTAAGTTCATTTGTTTATTAGTTTCCCCTTGTGTTTTCAACCCCTGTCTTAAGTCTCCCTTGTCCTTATGTGTTCCATGTCTGCATGTCTTTTGTTGTCAAGTTAATGGTGTCATGTCTGTGTTTCATTATGTTTCCTGTTTTATTTTGGAAGATGTCCTGTGTTCCTGTGTTCATTGTGTTTAGTGTTACACTTTTCCCTGTGCGTCGTTATGTTCATTTGTTTCAGCTGTTTCCCCATGTGACGCTTGGTTTTGTATTGTTATTTGTGTCACCACCACGCCAGCAATAAAGCTGTGCTTTTTTGAGTTTACTTTTTGTCTCTGCGAGTTTGCGTTTGTGTCCTTTCCTGCCTACACACAGCCGTTTTGTGACAGCCCTAATCTATGAAGTTGTTGTATATTTGTTTCTCTACATACTGATATTCCTGTTCAGTTTTTCAGTAATCTGCGGATTCTCTACAGAAGTCGAGTACAGCCGAGAGAGACTGTCCTTGTAGGGCTGCACAATCAATCAGATTTCAGATCTGAATCATGTTCTTGGCTTCCCATTATTAAAGGAAAGTAACTGAACAATATTGAAAATGTGTTCTCCACCAATAAAAAGTGAGGACTCTGTAAATCACAGCTTTTCCCTGCACCACGCAGCTTCAAATATCCTGGACTAGTCTAAATGTGTAACACTATGTTAAAAGGCACAAAAAAATTCAAATGTCTGGCACAGCAGAAGGCGAAAAGCTTGTCCCTCGAAGCAGATCATTATCCACTGTTAGAAAATACTACAAGTTATGTTAAACAAGCACAAATCCTATGCAAAGAGTGATGTGGAGTTGTGTCTTATTCAACCAGCTGTCACTGTGTTTATTGGCTCACAAACACACACACTGAAATCACAAATAGGTGTACATGCCCTTCATTACTGACAGTGTCGACTGAACACAGTCAGTAATGAAGGGTTCAGGAGCAGATATGTTATCTCATCAGACAATTATTTTTCTAAATACTGGGAATATCTGCACCGTATGCAAAACATCACAGTCCAACCTGCAAGTAGAGTGAATGGAGTGAAAGACTATATTCTGTTTCTACCAGGTGAGCTCAGGTCAGGGGACTAAAGACCTGATTGTCAGCAAAGGTTTTTTTTTCCATAACGAAATTGTGGTGCAGTAAAAAGATGCAAGCAGTGCCCCTTTTTTTGCTCTAAATGTGTATGTTTTTAAACTTTTCTTATGCACTGGATGAATAAGATAAGATGTACATTAGCTGGAATTTAGCACTTTCAACATAGATGTTAAAGGAACTTTCTTTGGGCACTAAAGTCAACAAGTAAACACACTGAAAGCAAATAACTTTCCAGTCATTTGCTTTTGGAGATGGCGACACACCTTACACACACCAACGCAGGACTAAAGCAGAATGACAGACAAGCATTTATCCTCACATTCACACCGACTGTCAATTTAGAGTCGCTAGTTAACTTAACAAGCATATCTTTGGATTCTGCACCCTGTTCCCGTGAGGCAGCAGTGCTAAAATACTCTGCGCTCTTGGAGGCAGTCTTGGGGACAGCTAATCCTCCCTTACGAAGACAAACATGAAAATCAAATGTCAGTTAAATAAAAACCATAAAAAATAAAGCGGAGGCTGATATAATCTGCAGATAGGTGACAGCACCATACGGCGTCACATCCTGTCTTTTCATTTCTGCTTTTCTAGAATTTAGGTGACTATTTTTTTTTTTCACAGATTTAATAGAAAATCCTTACCCATGTCTTAAATTTAGTACAAATGTTTATTGTGACTCAAAAATGAAGTAGTTTGTTGGTCAAAAGTTAAGGTCATTATGAATACACAAACCCCCCCCCTTTTTTTTTAACCAAAACTCAAGAATAAATTCCCCTTATTATGCTAAAATGTCACACAGATGTCTAAGATAATATGATAAAGTGATTACGGGCTTTTTCTGGCTGTTATTTAACAAACTACTCCAGGAACAGAAGGGGAGATTGTGGCCATATTTCACATTTTCTTGGATATTAGCCACTAATCTTTGGTGCCAACCAATAAAATTCCTCCAAAGTCCATTGAAGTTTTTACTACCAATACATAAGCACTACATATGAGTCCTGACATCTCTACCGTACTACTGGTTGGCAACAATTTTTCTCAACATCTACCGCAAGAGTAACGCAGACTATGGCAGTGAAAGGCCACAGCAATCTCACGAATGCCTAAAACTCAAGTGAACAGTTGTGATCGTCCACCAGAGGAGCTGTTGTGTTGAATCTTCACACTAGTTATCTCGATCTTAAATCCGAGTCACCTCGGCAGCACTTATGCGTGCAGGGAGACCCAGTTCAGGCGCATTAAAGTACAGTACGAGCTGAACGAACACACACTCAGTGACTCAGTAAATAACCTTAATTATATCCTTAGAGCAAATGAAGACAAAGGCTGGCACTGGAAACCACAAAACACACAGGTAATAATATGGATTTCATATGAAGGAATTGCAATAGGCAGGGGATGAATGAATGCACACACGGAGTGAGAGCTAATTCCCTTTTACACCCCCCCCTCCCCCACTTGTCGATGTGCAATTAGATAAGCAAGTGTTCGATGAGGCACTTGGCGCCCACATGCTTCCATTTCAGAGCTGCTTTCATAACAGCGAAGCTCAACTCTACCAGCCCACTTTGACCAAACTCTATCAAACAGAGCCCCTTATCCCTCTCCAACGCAGGGAGTCACATCCCGGCCGCCCACTCTAAACTAACTCATTTCCCCCCACTGTCACACAGCATCCACCCTAATGGAAGTGCTCCCCCCTCTCTCCTGTGATTCGCTCAGATTCAGCTAAAACACCTCGTGTTATGGAGCAGTTCAAATTTACTTTGAAAATCTAATTCACTCTTCTTTTTTTCTCCCTTAATGGGTGCAGAAAGTCAATATTTAAGAGCTGAGCTATTTGATGGTTTTGATTAGATTCTCATTTCCAAATGTCATCAATGAAAACATGTTTTAATAAGGTTTTGGAAATGAAAGTGTTTAATTTAGCCTGAAGAAGAATGAGCCAATCATTCAGTGAATTTAAAATTCACTTCTTTTTTTTTTAATTTAAAGCATCATTTAATCAACTTAAAGAAAATCCTTCCCAGCATTGTAGTGAGAAAAGATGAAAGGATGCCTCGTCAAAAACTGTTTCTTATCTCTGAAATGTCAATAAGCAATTTGAAATTTAGGTCTTTTAGATAATTAAATTTACAATAAAAATAAGGCTAACCAAGTGCATTTTTATATCCCTCAATAAAAGTATCAGCCTGCCTTAAATTGCTCGGTTTTCCTCGTTTTCACAGCTCTCAGACAGTGATCGACTACATGTGTAGAGGTTAAAAAAAAGTTCTCTCCGGTCACTTTTCATGCATTCAAAAAAGTGCAGTAGCATGAAGACGCTAGAGGACAGTGTCCCTGAAAGTGTGCTCTATTGTGCCCATTTTTATGACTCATCTCACTGCTCAATTATGACACTTTCTCTCCACCTTCAGCTATAAACAGTTTTGCCCTCGGGCATGCTTAGACACTTTGCAGAAATTATTTAGGCTAGTTTGAAGAGGCTTTTAACTATAGGTGTTACCACCGCAAAAGGAGGGGTGACAAAACTGGGATGCATCGATGGTACAAAAACTTGATTGCTTTTATGTATGACATAAGCCCCTTTCAGACGTGAGCTCCTTCCCGTTAATCTGACAGCACCTGAACATGTCGGCTTTATGTCTGAATGCATAAAGCTGCAGTGAAGGGAGCTTTTGATGGCTGCAAAACTTCAAACTACAGCAGTGAGCAATATGCAACATTTGCAATGACAGTCGGAGAGACCTGACCTCCCTGTGGGGGCCCCACTTAACCCACTCACTTCAGCTGCAAGTGGCCTGCATGATTCTGTTTAAACAAACCCAATTTCAACGAGGAAAGCCACTCAATGAAAATGAAGGGGGTTATCTTTCTCATAGTGACAAGAGAAAGGACAAAAAGAGAGAGTTGAATATAAAGATAATTCTAACTAACTAAATGCTTCTAGTCCAGCCTAACTGTTAAGGCTAGGTGAGAGTTACTTGAGTACAGGGGCATAATTTCCAGAGGGGTTAGGGGGGTTATGGACCCCCACCCCCCGCCCACCCCAATAATCAGACCCAGCTAATATAACTCCCCCAAAGAAATTCTGAATTATCTTACATAAATAGGCTGTTAATTTAGTTACCCATTTCTGTTATTACCAGCAAAATAGTTGCATCTGGGAATTTACCCAGATTTATATATTTAGTTAGACAAAGATCTTGACCCCCCCAATGTTGAGCACAAAGTTACGCCCATGATTGAGAAATGTCAGTTGTACTAGCATCACATTATTTCTTTTGTTTACTTTGTCACTGTCACTGTCATTAACACTAAAGCAGCTGAAACTTATCAACACCCCCATCTGCTACCTAACTCACCAGATCAGTGTCTCGGAATTTTAACTGGCTTGATGTTATACTCTGATTTAAAAGTCTATGATTAAACAGTTTTCTGACTAGTCCTCTGTAAACACTTTCCTACTGAGCTCATAGGCTCAGTCATTTTTTTTTCGTATAAAATTAAATAATAAACATTAAGTCCATTTTGAAAATCCTGCTCGTACTATGTTTCAAACTGGAGATGTTCATTGATATTACTGGGCCTAAAGACATTTTAATATCATCACGTCATGGTAATAACATCAAAGCTGCAGTAGCAGAGTAGTGTAAACCAATAAGTAAATCCTGAAACTCTCATGCTTTCCTTACGTTTCTGTAGTTGACAGTAGGGACTCTCTGTGATGACATTGCAAACACTGATTGGCTGAAGCAATATTCGCCCCAGGGGAATCATACAAATTTTAATTTCAGGACAGCAGCTTGGTTGAATTAGGAGCTGTCAGAGACAGTAACATAAAAGTGACCTGTGCCGATGATGCAAACACTGTTATGTATCCATGTCTAAAAGGGGCTATAAAGATATAGCTCATAAAGACTCAAGGGTAATGTGACCTTATGCAACTGCACACTCTTGCCTGACTTTAAGTGAGCCTGAGTCACTACAAATACAATTATCAGAAGGTGTGGGGATCATCTCCTCTTCTAACATAAACATAAATCTAAGTAAAAATTACAGCAAGGGAGATAATTGTGTTCTCCTGTTAGCTACAGTATTCTCTTTCTCTGACTTTCCCTTTGTGTCCAACTCATCACATCACCCTGGGGACTTCTGTCAGATTTTGCGATTACGTGTGTCTCACACTCAGTCATTAGGTGGCTTTCTCTGTTGCTGTCAGCTGTCATTTCAGTGTCATATTGATGCAGTGCCCCCCCCATTCACCTCCAGTTTTTATCACCAGTGCTGTCCATGTGTCCGTCCAATCGGCTTCACATCACATCTATCTATCTTCAGCATCACCTCCACCTCTGCATCACTGCCACGGTTTCTAGACTTCATTGTGTGGATATTTCTGCACATGTAAAGCATGTCTACCCTGTGAAATTTATTATTGCACAGTTTACCAACGACTGGTTAAAAAAAATAGATGGATAAAACATTAGAATAATACATTTTCACTAGCCTAAACACTGAAGGTTGCATGTGGACAAGTCTTAAACAACTGCTTAGAGCTTTAAAGCCAGACGGACGTGCTCCCTCTTAACAAATCATCTTGTATAAGTCGGCACAAAATTATCCCTTTTGATAGTCTAATTCCCACAGCAGCTAACCCTGAGAAAGGTGGATGCACTGCATTGCAGGATACAATGAAATGTGTTAACTGTTTTCCCCAGAGGCCGCAGATCCTCTCGCAAACTTTATTGCACTTGCGGTTTAGATCCTGGCAGTGGCAGATGAATGTGTGGAAGGGCACCTTGAGGGTCGATGGAGGGGCCGCTGCCCTTCCAGAGGCTGACAGCGTCATTTGTCAAACGGCGAAGGCCATGAATTTACTGCACCCACTGTCTTATCTGCATGTTTAACCCCATGTGTTCCTCACACACACACATCACTTGCCCCTGCAATTTACACAAAGGGATCGGGATCTGATGGAATTAGAGTGAGACAGTTGGAGAGAGCGAGCTATAGCGCAGACAGGGAGAGAGAGAGTTTATTTAATTATAGAGAGACAGGAAGAGGACTGAGTGACATCATTTCAATGTCGCCTCTGTCACCCTCCCCCTCACCCCCAAACTGTTCACTGTGAAGAGCTCCATCTGGTAGACACACGACACACACACATTCACGTCCACGCGTATATTCACATGGACAGACACATGCTCTGATACTCTGCGTGCTCCTCTTCACTGAGTCAGTAGTTCAAAAAAAAAAAGCTTCTTCGTTTCACATCCGAGCTATTAATCATAGGTTTCACTCCCACCACACAGTCTGATATTTAACCCATGTCCCTGTTCATGGAGGGGTTCATAAAGCCAGGGTTGTAAGTGACACGTGTGACACATTAATGCAGATGCAGGACCATGAGGATGTCTCATTTATCAATAAAGGAATGGAGTCTTATATTGATAATGTTTTTGTAAGTGTGCACACCTAACTGTCTTCATCAGGGTTACTGACATGACAGAGTTGAAAGAGGTTCCTTTTGATCAACCACTTCGTAATACTGGAGGGTCAGCATCTTGCCCCGGGACACTTTGTCATATGGACTGGATCAAAACAACAACCTTTCAATTAGCAGGCTACCTGCTCTGCCTACTGAGCTACAGCTGCCCCTTTAATAAAATATATGACACATGTTTTTTCTGGATAAACACAACCAGACAGTTATCACACAAGTCTTAAAAGATGGGGTAGTGGACAATTAACCCTCTGACGTCTTTACTGAGCTTTCTTCCTCTTAAAAGGTAGTTTTTCCTTCCTACTGTCACCAAAGTGCCTACTTAAAGGGAATTGTCTGATTATTGAGGTTTCTCTGTATTCTCTCTTTTTGTCTTAAAAAGTTAAGTGCCTCAAAGCAACTGCTGTTGTGATTTGGTACTATATAAAATTAGGGTTAGGGTTTGTCACTGAAGATGAGTTAGATCTTGACAGGTGAACCAAATAAAGTGAAAATAGTAGATCTGGTCACTAATTTACTTACTTAAAAATGATACGAAGATACATATCTGTGTTGAAAAAGTTTTAACCCTTTTGTTCTGCAGTTAAAACTAGTTAAATAAGATTGAATAAATAACTGCTGCCAGTCCTGGACATTAACCTAAAGTAGTTTAAGCTCATTTGTTTTGTCCCCTGATATTTTACAACATGACTATTTCTTCAGTTCACTAGGTGCCCTGATATTTTCCCATAGAATTTGGTAAATGGACTGGTGCTTGTACAGTGTAGTGAGTTTCTGCTCTAACTGAGCACTCAAAGCACTTTTTACTACACGAGTTTTATTCTACGCCTTTAAGTGCTTTCCAGCTATCACACATGCACATATTCACTCTGTGATGGATGCTTTGGGAGCAGTTTGTTTTTTTTGGGGTCAACACTTTAACACCTTGGTGGACACCATGCACCCTTTTGCTGCTATAATTCATTGCTTCATCAGAAATGGTCGCCCTATACATAAAGCAAAACAGGCTCAGACCATGACATCAACACCACCATGGTTCACAGGTGGAATGAGGTTCGGATGCTGGAATGCAGTGTTCTCTTTTCTCCAAATATAAAGTACTAATACTTTTGACTACTCTGTTATTTACAAGAAGCTGTCACAGTGTGTTTTGATATGGCAAATTTTTATGCTGGATGCTCTTCCTGGTTGAACTGGGGTTCTTTTTTCCTTGGTAGGCAAATGTTTAGCATCATTTAGCATCTACTAACCAACAAAAAACAATATAAATCGCAAACACAATGCCATTCAGAAAGATGATACAGCAGTCTGCTAAATTGAACATATGTTTTTACCCAATTTTAAGACCCGCTGAGATCATTTTAATAAGTTCTGTTCATTTGGGAGCAATACCTCGATACCTTATTTTGTTATATTTCCATTAAAGTTGTGTATTTATCTTCTGTGGCACATGCAGATGGAATGAGCAGGGTCTGTATTTTACACTCCAACCATCCCAGCCGCACTGCAGAGCCACTGTAGCATAGCAGCACTGAGTCCCAGAAGCGTACAGCAGTGAATCTTCAGACAGCGAATCCTGCAGCACGTGCTGTGTGAATGCTGAGGCCATTGTCTATTTAAGCGCAGTAAACGCATGTGCTGTGTCAACCAGCAGTTCTACATGTATAGAGTGTTAGTGTGTTAGTAAGTAGTGTAGGTGAATGTGGGGGTGTGCATGTGTGTCATGTGTGTACATCTCAGCACGGAATGGGTAGGAGGAGAACCACACAGGACGTGAAGTGTGCAGTGAAGTGTGGAGCATGTGGTGTGCATGTGTTACATGTACAGTATTAATGGTGGAGTGAACCTCCCATGGCTGGATCAGTAGCTAACCGCAGGGGACGAGGTGTCCAGGAGAGCTGTCAGTTTTATCCAGCACGAGTGCATTTGACGCATGAGCAGGTGACATTTATTGGATCAACTCTGTTTACACAGTTGCCAAATATAACACATTTGTTCAGGACTGAGAAGGTAACATTTTTACCTTGAAAGAAGTTATATCAACTGCTTGAGATTTCAAAACCAGATTTGGATGAACTGAATTGGATATATGTTACACCTGACGCATGTTTAGGTAAATGTTTGTCTAATCTCTACAAAAATCAAAGGACACAACTGACAGTGATAATGTCAGCATCAGTTTGTCATTGCTCAGTGTGCTACACATGGGAAGGCTTCATCAGTAAACTCTTTTACAAGCTCTTTAAAATCTATAGGCTGATCCTGTTTGTATTTTAAAGGTGAACCAATTAGTAATAGTATCAATACCAATGCTGGTATTGGTATCAGACTGATATTAGTGCGATAAGATGGATACTTTGTCCCAATCCTCTAAGCTCAGTATGTCGCTCACTGAATTGTGTTTAATCGATTTTCTTTCTTTATAAATGAAAAAATATACCTCAAACATGCACCATGAAAAACTATTGATTGACTATTCTCTATTTTTATAGCCTATTTGTTTTTCCTTTGTAAAAATTAAAGGAAAAAATCGCAGTGATTTAGTGGACATTAAAATGTATTCAGAATTTGCAAATTAATAATGATTCATGTTATGAATCATGACACACTGCTCTCCTCTTTAGAAGCTGCTTATGTGGGTTAAAAAGTCTCAGTATCAGTATTGGTTATATTGGTCCTATAGTTAATTGGTATTAGATCAAAACCAAAATTTGCCTTATTGCACAGCACTTTTGTATTTTTCTTTTGCTTTTCTTTTGCCTGTTTATTCATTTTTATTATTATCCACAGTACGTCCACAGTGTAATATAACAATGCAAGAGCAGACAGGCAGGAAAAAAAGTCTGTCTGTCTCTCCGGTAGTTTGCACTACGTCCTTTCTCTCGCTCTTTCCCCCACCTCTAACCAATCGCAGTGGTTTGCTGCCCCTGCCTGAGCCTGGTTTTCCTGAAGGTTTCTTCCTTTTAAAAGTGAGTTTTTCCTGCCCAGCGGCCAGCAGAGACTCACTGCTCCAAACCAAGAAACTCATTTAAAAAAAATCCTGGCTGTCATCTTCACACTTCATTTTATATAAACATTGGCATGAAAGCAAACTAGCACAAGTATTTCTTTAATGAAAAGGCAAGTTATTAGCATTTTTGTTGACCACTGAATGTCATACATTAGACGGATACATAAAACATTTAATGCTGAAGGTCTTGTGTGGCTCTGTGAATGTGAAGCATGTACTTCTGAACACATTCAGACTTTATACAAGAAGTTCAAAGCTCCTTATTGAGGTTTTTATTTACCACAAGAAATTGATAGCAGTGTCTACTAACTATGTATATATTTTAACAAGGCATCAATTTGTACATTTTTTTGTACATAATTTATTTAGCTCCTGCTGTCAACATGGAGCCGGTTTGGCAGATGTATTCAGTAGGTTAACAGGCCACTGAGCTATTGAAAACACCTGTGCTCTTATTGTGTATTTAAATTGATATTTCAGCCATTTTTTGTTTAATTTTGTTATCTTGATTTTAGCAGCACGTAAAATGACTTATACAATATTTAAAATTAGTCACAGTATAACATGTCTCCTTTTCTGTAAAACACCCAGAATTTAGGCAATACTTAAAAATACTTAGTTTCATTTCTGTGTACGTTCCTGTAAATTATGTGACGTAATGCAATACTTAAAATTACTTTCATCGACTGATTAATTTTACTTTGATTTATTCAAAATTACGAGTCGTTTGGTACCGGGCCGCCAGAGTTGAGGCTCGGGTGTGAAATTTATGGTTTTCAGGGTTTGATAGTTTTTTTATCTTTTTTTTTTTTTTTAACGTTTTTATCGTTATTTCGGTTTCCCTGTGTCTTTTCCCGTGTGTTATGGATAAATCTTCTTTTTTTTTTTTCGGTACCTGTACTGGTTTAATTTTGTTGTAGTTATCCGCAACATCTTAAAGGCCAGTCTGTGAAAATATTGTTGGACATAAACCGGTCTGTGGTGCAAAAAATGTTGGGGAGCACGGTACAAGTGCACCTATCTTTAACTAATTGTATTTAAATATAATTACATTGTAATTCTATTTAAATACAGAGATATTGCAACTCCTCATATAGGCCGTATTATAAAATGTTAGTGATTAAGTCATTGTGGGATTAAAACTGTGTTTTAAGTGTGACCAGCAAAGTGATTCAGGTTGAATTTTTTAACTTTCGAACGTGGAAAATCTTCAGTGTTGTGCACATGTGCAGTAATGAAATGTTTGGTTGATGTAAATGAAAACAGGGAGTGGAGTAAGATGGGTGGGGATTGTGTCCAGGATCAAACAGACTTATGTTTTAACCCTTTGCACTGAAGTGTCACGAACTCACAGATTAGCCTTCTTCCCACATCGTGAAATCTCTGTTGCAGAATTACAGGTCGACCTTGGGGTCAGGCTGAGATGGATCAGGGCCATGTACAAAAAAAAAATAAGCACCCAGGCAGCACAGCAGGAGTAGAAATCGTCAGGGAGGCTGTGAAACAGCAGGAAAATGATTTTGTTCATGACCTCTTGTCAGGAGAGGTCACAGCACAGATTATTTCACAAACATGTCAAAGTAAGGAGGTGCAATTATGGGAAATGTACTCTGGCAGGTGGAAACAGAGGTATAGCTGTCATTTTTTTTTGCCTGCAATAAACTTCTTTGATAGCGATAGTGAGGAAGATAGTGAGGAAGAGGAAACACAGCAGCACCAAGGAGAATCCCAACTTGCTCACCAGAGCTGAAATTGAGTTGATTTTTTTTTCGTACCAAATTGTCGCCGTTGTATCACATTTATTACATCACTCTGATATATAACACAATAGAAGATTCTGCCAAAGCAAATCTCTCCCAGCATTTGTAGATATTAAAGAGAAAGCAAATAATGAAAAATCTAAATCATCTCACAGACGTCTCACCTTCTCATTCCCCGGTTAAACACGAGTACAGAGCGGTCGGTGTTACAAATAAAAGCAGAGACGCAAGATGCATGACGTCATGCCGCTTGCAGAAAATTACACTCCTGAGGAAAGCTGAAGTTCAGCAGAGGAAATAAATAAAAGGTTTTGGGCTAAGAGAAAGGGCTGGCTCTTCGATGTCTTTAAAGTTTGTGTTGTGCTCGTCTGGTGAAACACTTTACTGTATCCCTGCTCTGCAGATATGTGAAGATGAACAAAGATTAGGAAAGAATGATTAAAGGCCAACGCGCGTGTGCGTCAAATATTTTGTGATTTTGCCTGCGACACGTGTGCACTGATATGTTGAGTTGATTGCTTGAGCTCAATACGTCCTCATGAGATCAGAAAGGCTCCATTATCCTTCACTTGGGTAATGTCAGTCGTGCCAATTAACACAGAGTTTAATGTTTCACTGTTACACACTGTGACATCCCATTCATCACAATTACAGAGTTACTATCATTTTAAATCGCGCTGTGATCCTCATCAGAAGCCTGCAATTAAACAATCATTTCTTCTTTTTTTTTCATCTCCATTTTTACAGCCTCAAACACATTTTTCACAAATGGCAAAAGTCTGTTAAGGGAACCCATTCAAGACAATTATAGATCAGTTTTTAACACTAAATCAGATTAATCAAGCTTAGCGGAAACAAAGAACTCAGTTAACAAAATCCAGTGTCTAAATGGATGAAGAGAAATCATAGTTGGACCATGACACTGAGGCCTTAATGCTACACAAATGGTAAAAAATGTTCCTATCCGGGGAAAGACTCTTTATCAGAGGTGTAAGAAATCGAGAAATCAAGACTGCATTATGTTGTTTTTTTTTCTCTGATCTCAAATTTCAGATGCTGGAGTTTAGCATGGAGCAGGAAAATAGCTTCCAACTGTTGCTGCTGATGATTGTTAAAGATTCAGAGATGATGGAGAAGGCGAGCATGTAGGGCAGAAGGGAGGAAGATGGAGGCTGACAGATTAAGAAAGAAAGTGAGTAGCAAAGATAGACAAAGATAGAAAAATGGATTGGGTGGGGAAGGTGAGGTGGTGAGGAAAGGATACCAGAGAAAAATACTTTTGGAAATGATGCACTATCAAACACCTGCAGGGATGCTGAAAATCATATAGCTCTGATAAAAGAAAGCACGCCCTCTTTCATTTCTAATGTTTTACATATCAATAAAAAAAATCATCTTATTCTCAGCAGGTCTTACATTTATTCCAGCACAAGCTCAGACACCGAGTCTTTACTTATTTTAAAATCATGCATCCTTACTGCCTCCATAGGAGTTAGGAGGGTAAGTAGCAGACATGTGACCACCTCTGTGAAAGGAGATGTCTGGGCAGTTTTCTGGTTTAGATCATTCAGGTGTATCTTAACACAATGCCAGAAAGAAAAGACATCAGCAGTGATCGTAGAGAAGAAACTGCTGCTGCATGTCAATCTGAAAAGAGTTACAAGGACATTTCCAAATAAGATAAGATAAGAAGAACTTTATTTATCCCAAGGGAAATTCTTTTGTCATACACATGCTCAGTGCAGTAAGAGAGACAGAGATATACATACAATATAAGAAATAAGAAATACAATATATACAATAAGAATGCTAGTGTACAATAATATACAATGGGATAGTGCAAAAATAATATCAAGTGGCTCGAAGTAGTAACGATGTATCCTGAGAAAATAAATAGCTTATCTGTGGTGATTTTAAAGTGTCCTAATATTGTGAATTGGATAGAAGAGAGTGTAGCAGCATATGATGGTGAGAAGAAACAAACATTGAGCTTGTTATTAGTCCTAGGGAAATCACCTACAGAGTGAGGAGGAGTTGTACAGTCTTATTGCCACCGGTACGAAGGATTTCCTGTGGCGGTCAGTTCTGCATTTAGAGGCGATCAGTCTTTTGCTGCGTGTGCTTCGATGGTCCATCATGGAGGCGTGCATGGGGTGAGAGGGGTTGTCCATAATACAAAGA
>VUQR01031194.1:0-20071 GCA_015108515.1 Hemichromis elongatus | reverse complement strand
TAGAAGGTTTCACCCCAAGTCCAGCACCCTGAGGCTGTACGCTAAGCGGAAGGAAGGAGCCCGGGGACTGGTGAGTGTCGGCACCACAGTCCAGGATGAGACAACGAACATCCACAAATACATCACTAAGGTGGCCCCAACTGACTGCGTGCTCAGCGAATACCTCAGGCAGCAGAAACCCAAGAAAGAGGAGGAAGACGAGGAACCATCATGGAAGGACAGGCCCCTGCACGGTATGTACCACTGGCAGATAGCAGATGTGGCTTATATTGAGAAAGCCTTCCAATGGCTGGACAAAGCTGGACTGAAAGACAGCACAGAGGAACTAATCATAGCAGCACAAGAACAAGCCCTGAGCACAAGATCCGTAGAGGCTAGGGTCTATCACACCAGGCAAGACCCCAGGTGCAGGCTGTGTAAAGATGCCCCTGAGACGATGCAGCAGGGTGTAAGATGTGTAACCAAGTGGGTGGAATAGTATACGGAAACATCTGTGCCAAATATGGCCTTGAAGTCCTGAGGTCAAAATGGGAGACGCCCCCTAGGGTGGTGGAGAATGACCGAGCGAAGATCCTGTGGGACTTTCAGATACAGACAAACAAAATGGTGATGGCTAACCAACCGGACATAGTGGTGGTAGACTAACAGAAGAAGACGGCCGTAGTTATTGACGTAGCTGTCCCGAATGACGGCAACATCAAGAACAAGGAGCACGAGAAACTCGAGAAATACCAAGGGTTTAGAGAAGAGCCTGAGAAGATGTGGAGGGTGAAGGTAACGGTGATCCCAGTAGTAATGGGAGCACTAGGTGCAGTGACTCCCAACCTAAGATCCCTGGAACAACATCGAAGATCTCTGTCCAGAAGAGCACAGTCCTAGAAACAGCTAAGATACTGCGCAGGACCCTCAAGCTCCCAGGCCCCAGGATTGACCGCCCGCAGGGGCGGCATGCTCTTCAGGCCTTAGGGGCTGAAAAACTGTACCCAGAAATGATGTCACAAATACTCCAGCCAACAATTTAAGCTAATGTAACATATACATATATATAATAAGCAGACTTTGGGATTTTTTGGGATATTTTTTTGCAGATTGTATTGTGAATCTCACTTTTAAGACACACAGTAACACAATGGAGAACATAGTGAGAGCCCAGGATAGATTACAGTCTGGAGCAGCTGAACATGCCCACTAGCTCAAACACACCACACAGCCTTCCATCTGGACCTTGCTCTGTTTTGTCCTCTACATCTTTGTAGATTCTGCAAAATAAGTGGTTGTATAGATTTGAACATTTTTGAAAGCTGGCCTCTATTTGAGCATTTGCTGCAGATACTATGATTTCAGTCTGCCTTTCATTCTAGCGACACCCTGGTTTCTTGTTATGCAGTTTTTGCTCATCAGCATAAAGCAAAGTGCAGGAAAGAAAGAAAAAGAAGAGAAGGGAGGGGAGGGGCATTGCTCGAGCAAAGGTCATCAGTTGAACAAAGATCTCTGGGATGAATCATCTACATGGCACAAAAGCCTAGCTTGTATCACACATTGCCCCCTGTGAGTTTGTGTCCATTTAGGCATGCAAAAGAATTCCCCTTCAGTGAATCATCATAGCTGAATTTGTGTAAAGGCATTTTATTGTTGGTAGGTCCGGTCTGCGATGATGGGGACAGTGATTTAGGTGTCTTTGAGGGATTTAGGACAGTACATCTGAAAGTAACCACTGAACAATATGAAGGAAACGTGGTAACATGCAGTATATGACTATTGTTCAGGAGAATGTTTAGGGGAAGCTGCCGACCTGGGTGGTGCTGTTGGGTTTACTCCTGTTCACTACATAAGGAAACGTCCTTTACGTGTTTTTCAGTGTGCGATGTAACCATTTTCCAGAAATGAACCAGATGTCACTGGCATAAGCAGCAGTTTTACTGTAAAGGGAGTGGACTCAAACAAAGGACCCACTAACCTTTATTTAGATTTCCTGCTCCGGTTTAAGATATGAATGTCAAGGGTAGAAAACAAAGTAAATAATTCAACTCTCCAGAAAGCTCACAGGGATGAAACACAAAGAAGAAACTCCAAAAAAACTAAACAAAATGTCAACAGAAATCAGCACAGAATCTGAATATAACCAATACAGAACTATAAATACGTGCTAGACTTTCATTTCAAATGAACTTTGGTCCAGAGAAGACAGCAGGGTGTCTGGATCATGTTCACATATGGCTTCTTCTTTGCCGCTTTTGTGGATGGCGCATTGAACTATGTTCACAGGCAAGGATTTCTGGAAGTGTTCCCGAGCCCATGCACTGAGTTCAGTCACAGATTCATGCATGTTTTTAACGCGCTGTTGTCTGAGGACACAAAATCATGGCATCCAGTATTGGTTTTGGCCTTTTTTCCCTTTGCACACAGAAATTTCTTCTGATTCCTGAAATCTTTTGATGACATTGTGTATTGTAGATGATTAGTTATTCACCGTGAGGAACATTAATCTGAAACTTTTTTACAATTTATAGGTGTAGTTTTTTTGCAGATTGGTGAACATCTGCCCAAATTTATTTCTGAGAAACTTTGCATTCCTAAGATATTCATTCATGTTACTGACATCTTGCCATTTAGCTTTATTAGTTTTCAGGTGTTTCTTTTTAGTACCATCTACCTTTGCAGCCGTTTGTTGCTTGCTTCCCAAATTTTTCAGACATGCTGCTGCCATCAATTCAAAATAGCCTAATATTGTACATTAAATATGAAATGTCATAGTTTAAATATTTGGTATGTTTTTATAGTCTATTGTGAATAAAATATTCGATTCTGGAATTTGCAAATGATGGTTTTATAGATTTTACACAGCATCTCAACACGTTTCAAATTAGGTTTGTAGCAGTGCCTGTTACTTACAGTCAGTGCTGTCCAACCTTGAGTCTGCTACTGCTGTTCTTGAATGTTTATAGTGGAGCAAAGTCCATTTTTTGATTCCATGCTGATGTTTTAACAGCTATTTGATTAATGTTGCCAGTTTATTCAGTTGGTATATGTGGGGCTCGGTTTGAATTGATAAAGCCAGAAATGTTGGTAATGGAAATGCTGTGGAAATAAGGAGAAACGAACAGAGCAGTGAAGGATGAAAGGACACCAGAACGGTGCTTTTGCTGTGCTGTATTGAACAGCTGTTGTGGTTTCCCAGCCTGGCTGGTTGACTCTATAGTCCAACCACATAATACACAGTTTAAACAGGCAAACAATGGGGCACTCTGGTTCCCACGACAACTATGACTGAACCATTGCACTGTTTTGATTGCCCCATGTGCATCTGTGTGTTTTGATGAGACTGAACAACCTTTAGTGTCTGTTCATTCAGTGTAAAGAAGCAGCAAACTGCCAATGAAAGGAGAGAAGCCACGAATGATGCTATTTACAGGATAAAAGATGTGTGGCACCATTTTCTTAAGGATTAATCCAGTATTGTGATTGTGATAAGGACTTGATCTTTGTTTTTGCTGAAACATTTTTGATATATGTACTTAAAGATTTTTATTGCCTGAACTGAGTATAAATTATCTCTGGTTGTGTTATCAGATAATGTTTGTCATACAACTATTGCTGTTGGTCATTTTTGTGTGCGCTCTGGTTTTTTTTGCATTCAGGTGGTAGTTCCTACCCGTGTTGGACAGGTTTATGTGTACGATGCAGTGAAACCAGACCAGGATGAATATGACGTTCCGCCCAGACTTCAACCTCCTGCCCAGCCAGACATATATGACGTGCCGCCCACCCGGCAACCATACAGCACACAGGTGAGGCTGCTCATTGTATGTGTGTGTTGTTCTTGCTTACTGTTTATCACACGTTTCCAGGCAATCATCATGGTCCTTCAACTGTGCTTTCATAGGTTATTAAAATGGAATTAAATGGACACACACACATGTTGTGTTTTCATAACTTGTGAGGACATTTCATTGACATAACGCTTTCCCTAGCCCCCTACCCTTAACCTAACCATCCAAAATGAATGCCTAACCCTGAACCTAACCATCACCTAATAGTAACCCTGACACTAAAACCACATTTTGAGTCTCAAAAATGCCTTCAAACTCGTGGGGACGGGATTTTGGTCCCCACAAGAGTAGTAAACTTCTAGTTTTTGGTCCCCACAAAGATAGTAATACCTGATGCTTGAGTGAACATGCTTTGCAGCCAGGTGTTCTAGACCGCCTGAAGTCTTGACCTGATGGACATCAGCAATTCCTGCATTCCCTCCCTTAAATGCTCTGCTAGGTCTTAACTGTAGCTGTTTTTGATATTTTATTCTTTTACTACGTTTATTATGTTTATTATGTTACTATGTTGCTTCTTGTTTTATTCTATTGCTGCTGGCCTCTGTGAGCTACCAAACAAATTTCGCTGTATAACTACAATGACAATAAAAGTTTCTTTATCTTCTTATCTTCTTCTTATCTTGCTGTCGTATGTGGGTCTCTTCATTTTTGTCTTAAATAACAGAAAAGTTTCTCTGTTTGGTTAAAAAGAGGTGACTGGCTTTCCATTAAGGAATATCCAATTTCTTTGCCTCGATAAACTTTTGGGAAACTTTTTCAGTGGCTTCCTTCACATCACAGCTTCAAACTGCAAACAGTTCTATTCTGCTGCTTTGAAATGACACCGCTCAGAGTCTTCAGCAGCTGTAACTAATTATCATGTAATTTATTTATATAGTAATTATTTCTTTCCCTTCTAAATGTTTAGGTGTATGACACTCCTCCTATGGTAATGAAGGGTCCCTCTGGTGGTCAAGATATATATGACACCCCTCCAAGCAGTGAGAAGAACCCACAACAGATGGTAAGGGTTTAGATTTGGGAGTTATCATGTAATATAACCTTCTTACTGTAATTCTTTGATGCTGTGTGTGTGTGTGTCATAAGATATGACATAATCGCTGGAAATGTTCCCTCAATGCATCCACAGGGAAATAATTTTGATAGTTTGGTGACCTGTAGTAGATGTGCCATACATTGCTTTAGTATTTAGCTAAACAGAGGAGCTTGCACTTTACTGTTAGTGGTGCAGAGCTTTCTGCTGCAAGCAAGTGACAAGGTTTCACACCTGAGCCCAGACCTGGCTCCTCCTGCGTGTTCAGACTCTGCTCTTCAACAGTGGTCCCTTTAAATCACAACACTGCAAATAACAGATAAAACCGACTCACCTTTGCTGGATGATATGAGCGCACTCGTATCAGAAACCTTATTTTGTTCATTTGAAAGTAAGCAGAATGCTGGTAATCACAGCATTCTGCTTACTTTCCAGCTTGACCGCTCACAGTTTGAAAAGTGCTGCTGCCTGCCTGGGCGCAGCTGTCAGCAGGTGGCTATGTAACACCTTACAATGAAGAAGCAAAGATAAAGCAGCCAAAAAGACAGTAGTATGTAATATGTATGTTTGTAAGCATGATTAGCAACCCAAGGCATCCAGTTAAAACAACTTTATTTTGCTCCTTATGTGGATGCTAATGAAACGTAAATTACTGTCTCCTGACTGAAGACCTATGTCTCTAAACGTATGATGTCAAGGTCACGATGATCATGCGATATTCTCACCACTTTAGATACTCCTATTATTATCTTCACACCAACTGCAGCCCAGCTTCTCCTACAAGAACGCTGCAGCCATGCTGTTCAAGTCTGCCACTTAATCATGTTTATAACAGATAAAATTAGTCCTGAGGATGCCAGGACTAATGTGATCTAAAACATGAATCCATACATGAAGAAGCAGGCCCTGATGTCAGTAGCAGTCTGTTCCTGGGATTACAGTAACGGGCAGAAAGCACGGAGGCAGCCTAAACCTACAGAAGAGCCACGATTACGTTCCCCCCGAGGCTGAGCAACACGTAGCACTCTGTGCATGTTCAAAAGGCAACTTGTTCACTGTGAGATTATTATACTGTCACAGGTTACATTATACCTCCAATTAAAGAATTTAAAATCACGATACTGCTGTGGGCCACATTGTACCTCTGATTAAAGATTGTGTAATCACTCCTAAAGACTCGCTTCAGTTATTGATCATATTGACAGCTTTTTTTAAAACTGTATTTGTTGAAAACTATTTGATAAAAATTATTCGTTTTATTATTCTTTAAAGTACTTTCCTAAAATAGGTTTGCATTACTACATGAAACCAGGCACCACACAGCACAAACCGTTAGACTAGATTCATTAAATCTGTTTAAAAGTGTGATCATCACTAATCAGGTGCAAGGAAATGTAAAAGCAGTTTTATGCACACATTATAATAATAATAAATAAAACACTTGTCTTTACGAGATCTTTATGAGATAAAGTGTTTTACAAGACTTCTCTGTCTCTTCAGGTCTATGACTTCCCCCCATCAGTGAGTAAGGATGTCTGTGATGCTCAACCAATCAGAGAGGAGACGTACGATGTGCCACCTCACTTTGCCAAACTAAAGCCCCAAGTTCCCATGTCTCCGGGCCCGTACTTACACAACAACCTCAGCAGCAATGATGACGAACCGCCAATTCCAGAGGATGTGTATGATGTGCCGCCCCCAATCCTGGCGGATAAGCATTATCACAGGGACAGGGGTGGGGCCAGTCAGGCCCCTCAGCAGATCTATGACATCCCAGCTGTACTGCGTGTTGGCCAGGATGTCTATGACTTCCCCCGGGAACGAGAGGAGACGGGAGAGAGGGCTGAACAGAACGTCTATGACGTGCCGCCACAGGTATGACAGCTACAGCGCCGGTTTGTTTAATCACATCAGATCAAGTTTGTGTAAGATGTTCCATCAACATCTTTGTGCAGAGAGCACTGCTGGCTTCGTGACTCTGTCAGCTTGATGCTGTCGTTCCATTCAGACACACAGGAGCTCGCTCTTCAGTTAATGGTCTCGACAGCTTTATTCATGCATGCCCACAGCAGCGACACGCAGAGCTGCAGTACTTGTGCACACATGCTCTCTTGGACAGTATGTTAAGTGGTGTATAATATATGAGGTTAAACTTGTGGTTATTTTAATAACTAGTTTATTCATTCGAAAAGCCACATCCTATAAGTAGTTGTGTGAATGCAGCAATACACACACACACACTGTCTGACTTTTAAAAGAAAGACAGTGTGTGTGTGTGTGTGTGTGTGTGTAGCACTTTGTGACTCTGTCTAGAAAGGTGTTATATAAATACATTTTATTATTATTAATATTATTAATAAAATGGAAGCTGCTGTGTGATTTATCTCGCCAAGTTTAATCATTAGTAGTGCGTGAGCCTGACCTGGAAACACAGTCTTCATTGAAGGCTTAACACAAAATAGCGCTTCAGTCATTATTTATTCATTTTAGGCTAGAATTAATGTGAAGTTGTAGAGCCAAGTTGTCAAGGGTAATTGTTCTGAAACAATGTCAGCAAGCTAAGTAACCCAGAAATGTATGAAAGACATGCAGTCATATGTTGCATGCCTGTAATGTGATGTGACTAGGTTGGACTTATTAAGGCTGCCATTATAAGTCGAGCCACGGCTGCACATTCACGCACGAAGCCTACACTTAAGATGCCATCAGATTAAAAGAATAATACACCCCACTCTTGGCAGTAAATCCAGCCGTTATTAAAAGCTGCCGTTTAATCCGAGCTGTGACTGCTGTTCAGCTAGCGTCTCTGCCGTCTGGCCTCGCTCGTGGTTTCTAATGAAGGGCTGCTTTACAGGCCTGCTGGTTTTCACAATTTTGTAATTGTCAGTTTAACTGTGGATGGGTTCATTTTTTTTCTACTCTTCAGTCCTTTGCAGATAATTTTCTTTTTATTATTCCTTTTATTCTCTCTGTAGTAACTTGTATCCTTTGTTGTTATTTATGCTCTGTCTTGTTTCCTTGTTAAAATTTGTAAAGATTGTTTTCACTGATGAAACTAACACGGCTTAGCACAAAATCGGGAAACAGGGGACTTTTGATTCTAATGCTGTCCTAATGTGTTTTGCAGGTTGTACGTGATGCCCAGTCAGCCAGTGAAGAGCTATCCATGTCTTTCAAGCGGCTGTCTGCCTCAAGCACAGGAAGCACAAGGAGCAATCACTCTGCTTCTTCATTAGATATGGTTCCTGTCCGCGACACGACCTCGCTTCCTACTCCTGGCTCCATTCCAGGGAAACCCCTGGTCTTGGAAATGGATCAGGCAATGGAACGTCTGACTCGTCTCCAACAAGCTGTTGAGTCCAGTGTTTCATTCATGATGTCATTCATCACAGGCAATTGGAGAAGCCCGGCTCATCTTGAAGGAAACCTCCCAGCCATTCATCAGGCTGCCGACCGGGTGCGTACCACTGTCCGAGATTTCTTAGAATTCGCCCGAGGCGCTGTGGCGAATGCTGCCCAGGCCACAGACCGCTCACTGCAGGCCAAACTGGGCCGTCAGGTCGGGAAGATGGAGGAGATCTTCCAGAATTTGATTCGACATAGTCAGAGCTTAGACACTATTTCTTGGTCACACGCAGCACTCACAGCACCGCCGCCAGGAGGGGATGACTTAGATCGACTGATCATGACAGCGCGAGGTATCCCCGACGATGCCAAGCAGCTTGCTTCTTTTCTCCATGGCAACGCTTCGCTGCTTTTTAAAAAGACCACTCGCCAGCAGCAAATGCCTCTTCCTCCTATCCCAGGGGAGCTTAGTGGTCTCACAACAGGATCTGGAAGTGGAAGCTATCAGGGAGGGGAGAAGGTGAACATTCAGTCACGGCCCCTTCCGTCCCCGCCAAAGTTTACTGCTGCAGAAGAAGGGGAAGGCGTGGAGAGACCGTATGAGACCACAGAGGAAGGATGGATGGAGGACTATGATTACGTACATCTTCAGGTACACACAGACACAGATTTGCGCCCTTTACTATAACACGAATCACATATTGGCAGTGTGACTGTGTGTTTACATTAGCGCATTAAGAAAATCTACTCAAATTTGCCACAGAGCTCCCAGCCCTCCACAGAGCTGAGATACATCTGAAGCATCTGCTAATGATTCAGCTGAAGCAGGCTGGTGGTATTGAAGTTAGAAGTGCCGGTCAGGGGCAGCCTACATATATAAAAAACAAGAGCAGAATCATATCAGTCCATTTTCGTTCACTGTTTTTCCTGCTTCAAACCAGTTTTAGCAGCTACTGGATGTCCAAATCCTTGACATGAAGCCTTGCTATGAGTTGTGTTTCCCTGCAGAAATAAAATGGCAAATCAAAGCTTTGTCTAACAAAGCCCAACACAGAGAAAGTCTCCTAACTGTAGCTTTAACTGCTACATGCGTGTGAATGAACCCCGATGACTTTTGTGTGAGCAGCTGCTGTCTGTTTCCTATAATGCTCTGTGGTTCATGGGAGTCGCAGTGGTGCAGTCATCAGCGCCGTCTCTCCACCTAAGAGAAAACTGTCGTGGCAGATGGCCGCTTCTCCCTGAGCCCGGTTGTGGTGGAGGTTTCTTCCCGTTAGAAGGGAGTTTTTCCTTCCCACTGTCGCTCAAAGGCGGTTGACTGGTTGTTGCGATTCTCTGTGTATTATTGTGGCGGCTTGAGGTGACTGATGTGATTCGGTGCTATGAATTGAATTGAACAGATCACACTTTGTTTGCAACAACTTACAAAGCCACGACAAATGACTTCGTCTTCACTGTGTTTACTATGGTACATCACATTGTTTGAAACAAAGCAATGGAAAAAATACCGAGTCACTCAGTGAAAACATAACAAGTGAGGCTGTAAGACTGTACTACGCTTTTTTTAATCAAACAAGTCTGTGACATAAGTGGTGCTCCGGCGTTGATCGATGACTTCCTGTTTGTCAGAAGCTGCACACACAAAGACGTGTTTTAGATTAAGTGGTGTGTGTGTGTGTTTGTGTGTGTACATGTACTGTACCAACTGTGTGTGTCTGTATGCTGATTTGTCAGGGAAAGGAAGAGTTTGAGAAGAACCAACGACAGCTGCTGGAGAAAGGCAACATTATTAGAAACAACAAGACACAGCTGGAGCAGCAGCAGGTACGTGTCTGTAGGACACCTGAGGATCAAAACACCCACCTTCGGTGGACCAGCTGCTTATCCTCCATAGCTACTTCCTGTCTCCTCCATCATCCTTCACTCTACCTTCCTGGTTCTTACATTTCTTTGACAAAGTCGGACCAATTACAAATAAACTGCGTTGGTGGTTCTTAAAAACTCAGGGACAGCTGACCTCCAACACCAGCTCACAGACACACACTCACTGTAAATTTGGTTCAAAGCTTTGAACTCTGTTTGAAAATCTTTTATAATGATTTGGGTTCAGCACTACAAGTGACCCCGTGCAGCTTACACGTATGGGGAGTGCCACCTTTCACATTCTTATGGTGGCAGCAAGCACCATTACTCCAAATCGTTCACACTACAACCCACATTAATGTAATTATGCATTATTTATTGTACTCTCTGCCTTTCATGCATGTCTGCAATTTAGACTCATCGGTTAACCTCACCTCCCCGACTTGTGGGATGAAACCAAAGTTACAGAGCAAATGTCACGCCCTAACCGAGCTGTTTGCTGCTCCAGCAGCCGGCAGCGTTGGCCAACATGTGATTTTTCACTTTCAGCTGTTGCTTGCTGAAATATAAAACAGTACGAGATTTTAGTGGTAGCTTTTCTAAAAAGTAAAATCTGTCGGAACCTGGTGGGTTAATCGTTTAAAACAAAAGAAATTGTAAATTGTTGTCATTGCAGATTCTAGTTATTAACTGTCCTATTTCTTTATCATCTTCCAGATTAAACAGTTTGAGCGTTTAGAGCAGGAGGTCAGCCGGCCAATCAACAACGACATGACCGGTTGGGTTCCATCCACACACAACCCTCTGGCAAACTACCTTGCCCAAAACGGCTCTGGAGGCCCCTCCTCCTCCAAGTTGTGCCACGGTGACCGCCAGCTCATTCTCTTCTACCAAGAGCAGTGCGAGCAGAACGTCACCACGGTGACAAATGCCATCGATGCCTTCTTTACTGCTGTCAACTCCAACCAGCCACCAAAGATCTTTGTGGCACACAGCAAGTTCGTCATTCTCAGCGCACACAAGCTGGTGTTCATTGGTGACACGTTGTCACGCCAAGCCAAATCTCCAGAGGTGAGGGCACGGGTAGCCCAAAGCAGCAACACCCTCTGTGAAAAACTCAAAGACATTGTGATCAGTACGAAGACAGCAGCGCTTCAGTATCCTTCCCCTGGAGCTTCCAGAGAGATGACCGAGAAGGTGAGGGAGCTCGCAGGGTGTACTCAGCATCTCAGGATGGTGCTAGGACAGCTCTTAGTGATGTAGAGGCAGATGGAGAGGAGGAAAACAAACCAAACAGTGACGGTAACTGCAATATTCCAGAACCTCGGAGCAGTGAATCTCCCCAGTAACACTGGGCACACAACCCTCTGTATCCCATACAGCACTAAGTAGGAGAACCTGGAGTTTGCTGGATCACAAAGTGCTGCACAAAACCCTGAACACCCTTCAAGTGTGTGAGGAGTCCCGTGTGCCTCCACAGGATGAGGCTTGCTATCCCTTACAGTCCTGACATGCATGGAAGTCCTAGGTGATCCTGTCCTTGGGGTCTGGGACCCTTCCTCCCTGTGCTGCCTTTCACTGGGACCATTTCGCCTTCATCCCATTTCCACTCTGCACTTTTTATTCTAGACAAATTGAAAAAAAAAAATAAACATTTTCTTGTCAGTGGGCTGGGCCATAGGCTGTAACATAATCACTGTAAATATTTAAGTTACCTATGTATTCAGAAAATCAGAAAAAAAGACTATAGAACTTGCAAAGCATACACATAAGAAAAGATGGGAACATAACTGTAGTTTTTAGACAGAACATCAGTACCTGTCATATTGCTATACCGTATAATTAAAATGTAACATGGCTCTGATTCTTGATCCTAATATAATTATTGTTATGGATGTGTAAATTGCAGATGATATGTATGACTCGGTGTTGTAGAATGTCTGAACTCTTTTCCATCCCCAATGCAGGCACGCTTTCCAGAAACCACACAGGAGCGCACACGTATGTTTCCGTGTGTCTGTGTCTGAGCGGCGTGAGGCTCACTGTCCGCTCTGCATTCGGTCCCCCTGAGCACACAACGCTGCTGCCAAAACATGCCGACATAGCCGTGCAGGTGCAGGACTGCAGATGCGATTATTTCCATGCCATCTAAGATGTTTATTTTATTTTTATTTTATTTTTGAAAACTGTATGTATTTTTTAACAGGCATGTAAAAGTCAAAAGGAATGAAAGAGTTTAAAGACAGCAAATGCAATTAAACCTGCATTTCCTTTTCTCTGGTCTCGTCATATTGTGTATTTTTTATTAACTACTGGAATTACCTGAGAAAATGCAGACAGTTTGCACAGGTATCTGTTTTGCCATAATTTCCTAATAACCAAAGATGATCTCAGTTCTATGTATAAATGTCAAAGGTCTGCTACACGTGGTCAGCTGTCAGATTTCTCTTTCAATAAGAGAAAATTATTGGATTTTTTTTTTTTAAGTTAAAGGAAAAATGTCTCAATATATTTTTATGACATTGAAGAAAGACTAATGGGAATGTGATAGGTTGAGAACAAAACCAGTAGGTTCATCATTTTATTAGAGAAACAAGCATGACGAGCTGTTAGCACTGATGTTGAATACCTGTAACTACAGAACATTTAGAAGACACAGCCTTTGTGAAAAACAACACAGCATCCTTAACAGCCACGAGCTCAGATATGTTAGTTCCAGTGCGAATTTTCTCTGTATACCATCATTTCTGTCCCACCTCCAAACTATAAGCTCCGCCTCCTGGCCGAAGTGAATGCTTATGGAGATGTTAATATGATTAATGAATCTTTACATATAATGCTGTCTGAAATTTCAGATTAAACTTTATTCCACTCTAGGGAATGGTTGTCTCCCCACAATGAAAAATGACAAATTTCTAAGTGTGCCCAGATTCCAGATTGTGGAGTCGTTTCATTTCCTCTCTGGTGAACTGTGGCCCGCACTTCAGTTTGCAGAAAGCTTCTCGTAGATGTTTAAAAAAAAAAAAAGAATAAAATTAATTAAAGAAATTAAAGAAATTTCCTCCTTAATGTTTTATTATGTTTATATCTGTGTTTGTTTTTTCAAATTTACCCTGAAAAAAATGGTCTATTAGGCTGGATTTGACATGATAGCTACCAGGGGATGGTGCTGCCCTGCCAGTCCAGAAGCATCCCACTGTCTTTGTCGCCGAGTGACGATATCACACTAAGCATGCCAAGTACGCTGTCCACAGTGGTCAAAGGAGCCTGTGGGAGACGACAGACACACGGAAGAAGAAAGTCACTGGAAAGGAAGCAGGTGGATCAGAGCAAGACAGCTTTATGATTTCCAATATAGGGAAGGCTAACAAGCTAAAAGCTAAAAATGAAGTTTATTTTTCTGTGCAGAGATTTAAATTATTATTAGTAGAGAAACGGATGGTCGTGGTGTGGTGCTTAGACCTTTCATCTCATATCAACATTTATATTATGTTAAATGTACATGGATTATCAAAAATAAATCAGAAAACAGGACTAGCGAGTGTTTCACAACGTGTTTGTTTTATTATTACTAAGTCGCTCTTACTCTGAACTTACAATAATGTATCATCTCCAAACTAGAACAAGCAGCGATGTAATGCTGGGACCTACATCTCGCTTGTCGAGTGAGAAGTGCAATGACATGAGGTTGTACATGAGCACAGTACCTGTTTGACCTGAAATGACTTTCTGGAATCTGTAGCAAAGATTTGGTGGATTTCAGCAAATTTGATTCGATCATATGAAAGCTGTTTAAAGGAAAACCACAACGTTTAAATTTATTCATCAGTCTTCATCACATCACCTTCTCTCCTCCCATCTCAGTTTGGACCCAGCCCGGGTGTATGGCTGTCACCACTATATTGTGTGTCTTGAAGTCCTCGGCTTGACAGCGAGTCAGCATGTTCAGTGCTGCCTGATGACAGGACAAAGACCAGATTTCTATTAAATGTAATACAATTATATAAGTATTACAAGTATTATAATCATTATTCAATAGAAGTGTCTAAAGCCAAACAACAAACACTTGAACCACATGATGCCTTAATGCGTGTCAAACTCCTTTAGATAAATAATCACAGTCTGAAAAAATCAAATGTAAAAAACAGAATATATGTCATTAAATCAAAAATAACTATTAAAATGCCAGTAAAGCAAAACTCTAACATGACAAGCACAGACAGAATAAACACGTTTTGAAGAAAGTCAGGATTTTTTTTTTTTTTTTAACGGTACCTTGCTTATTCTGTAAGGATACATCGGTGCGGCGGAGAAGGTTTCTGGACATTTCTCTATGGACGAGAAAACCGTGGAGATGTTGACGATGGCTGAGCTGCAGGCCGTTTTATTGTCTGAGACACAAGGTGGAACGAAGAGATTAGCATCGTGACTGAGAAATGAAAAGAACCGCGTGTGTCATTGTGATTCAAATCATGTAGTTGAGGATTGTTTACATCTCTCACCAACACGTTCTGTGATCTACATGCCATCTGGTGAAAGAATTCAAATCTTTTTACTTTTGTGAATGCATTCACGAGGGCAGGGATAGGTCAGTAGGTAGAGTGGTTGCAAGGTCGGGGGTTTGACTCCCCTGAACTGCTACCCTGAGGTACCCCTGAGCAAGGTCTCTACACACTGCTCCCCGGGCGCTGCATTGGTGGCTGCCCAATGCTTCGGTTAAATGCAGAGGAGTAATTACCCTACGGGGACTAACACATTAGATTAATGCAACAGAGAAGACAATCCCCTGTTCTTTAAGTATAACTGTGCAGAATTCTGAAAATATGAGGTTGTATTTTCTCGTTCTACTCAGGAAGGGCGAGATTACATCCCTCTGCTGACGAACTGTGTGTCCCCCCAGACGACCTGGAGTGGCTGGATTTTACTGTTGCATTGTCTTTCATTCATTGGCCATACGTGCCCGTGCCATAATGCTCCCTCCACTATGCTGATAGATGACGAGGATGCTTCAGATCATGAGCCGTTTCTCTCACACTTTTCTTTTCCATTCTGGTACAGATTAATCTCCATTTAATTGTTAGCTATTATAAATCTCTGTCTCTCTTCTACAGTGTGTCTTAGCCCTGTCCTCCTTCACTCACCCCCAACCGCTGCTCCCTGAGCCTGGTTCTGCTGGAGGTTTCTCCCTGTTTTTCCTTCCCACTGTTGGCAAGCGCTTGCTAATAGGGGAGTTGTCTTTTTGTTGGGGTTTTCTCTGTATTATTGTAAGGTCCTTACTTTGCAATATAAAGTACCTTGAGGCAACCATTGTTGTGATTTGGCAGTGTAACTGAATTGACGTGAATTGAATTGACTTTGGGAGGAGGGTAACTTGCAGCTAGGCACATCTTCAACTCAGTTTTTTGTTAATTGAGTATACCAGCTCTCATCAGGCAAGCTAATCCCGTGTCTTTCATATACTGCCATGCCAGGGTACCAATCACACATTAACAACACATTATTCTGTGCTTTTGAATTTTGCATGTTATGAACACAGTTACACACTGATGGATGCATCAGGAAATTTGGGTTTAAGTATCAATTTGGGTTTAAGTATCTTGCCAGTGTATAATTCAAAGTTATGGGGATCAAGTCACTGACCTTCTGACCAAACAACCTAGTGAGCCACAGTAGCAGTGAGATGGAGCTAAGTATATACTCAGTCTAATGAGTGTTTTTTCTGATGATGATATCCTACATGCATACATAACATGAAAGACATGATATATACCATTGGCCTTTACAGGAGAATCCATCTGTGCTGCTTTTTTCAGGAGTGGAAGAAACATCTGAAAGTACAAACAAAATTATAGTTTACCTGTGTTAAATAATTAAAAACACATGAAAAATAAAATAATAGATGTGATGATGATGTGAAATATTGATGTTAAACTCCCATCAAATATGTTAAACATAAAGTAAGGAGCCTGTTTCAAATGTAATGTAAGGAGTAAAAAGTTAGAGACATTTGTGTAAGAATCTGGGAAGTGAAAGTACAATCTTTCAGAAATCCAAATTATTAAAACACAAATACCTGAAAATTCGACCTAAGCAGCAAAATATTTGTACTTCCCACGTCTGCAGACAACAAACCAACCTTTGCGACGGTAAATGGTCCAACCACATTGATCTCATACACCTCCATCATGTCGTTTTTCTTGGTGGCAGATAATGCTCCCGAAGAGGCCGGTTTCCTGATAGCAGCGTTGTTGATAAGGAGATTCAATCCACCATCCTCGATCTGATCTTGCACAGCCTGCACAGCAGCTGAGATACTTTCCTCATCGGCAACATCTTCAGACAGATGTATAGAAATACAAATCAGAATGGGTAAAGTCTCTTCAATGTCAAAACTGTGGAAGATTATGAATTTTAAAAAGGTTTTATTTCTATATATATCAATCTGTCTTTGAATCTCAAGTGAATATTTAAACACTTCCGTTATTATGTGAGGGGCTTGATGAGATTACAGTGAGGCACTACCAAGAACATGAATGCACCCACAGTGGAAAGGTTCTTAAATGTAATAACTAAGTATCAAATCTCCTTGAAATAATATTGTCAACATGTCTTTTACAAAGCTAGATATAATCACTTTGCACACTGTAATACATATGAGCTACTTACTTACTGACTTTGGCTGATTAGCCATTAAAACACATTCAAGGTGTAATTGGACTATTCACAATGAACAACAGTTTTTCCAGATTTCTAAAATGTGTAAAGTGACTCTTTGAACATATTATTAAATAATATATATAAATAATTTTGTCTGGGAAATCAGCGCACTGCCAGAATTCACTGTCTTTGAGCCTCCTGTGTTTTAGTATCATAACTGGAAATGTTTCAACACACATTTGGAAATGGGTTGTAAGTATATTCAGCACTAAATGAAGAAGGTGCATTGTTTTTACCTAGTTTGATTATAGTGATCTTTCCAGGATGTCGAGTGGTTAACTGTCTCAGTGCCTGAAGGGAATAGAAGCCTTGATAAAAGTGGGGAAAACTGTGCAAAAAGAAGTTTGCATACCACCGAAGCACTTCAACCTTACGGTACCATCTAAACGCAAAACACATTGCAGCGAGCACAGAAACTGTGGGAGCTGTTAACGCTAGAAGTCTGAGTACCAACAAAAGGTGTTGGTAGCCCAAACCTGATGAAAAGACTGGCTTCAGGACCAAAATTAGTAAGTCAACGTCGGACAAACTTACAAATTCTCTGGCAAAATGGATTGCTGTGGACTGTAGACCGCTATCAGTGGTAGAAGATCTGGGATTAGAAAATGTGCGACAGATTCAGATGAGGAAGTCCTGTGTAACAGAGCCCTGAATTTGTACAGAGCAGAATCAACCATCAGCGAGACAGACAGACTGTCTACTGATGGTGGTGGTCCAGTCCAGCAGCTGTCTGTCCTGACCTGCAAGTATCTGGTTAGTCCTGCCACTTCTGTCCCATGTGAGAGACTCTTCTCACTTGCAGGTCACATAGTAACAAGAGAGAGCTGCCTCGAGCTCTGAAAATGTGAGCATGTAAGTAACTGGCTGAAAGAGACGGACCGTAAATAAGCATAGAGGTATTGTGAGTTCAATGGGTTTGTTATTTTTTGCACTACAACACTTAAATAACACTATTTTTAATTCTGCCCAATTTTGGCCAGGGATATTATTTTTCTGTGTGTATATATATGAAATCACATATATAGCCAGTGAATCACCGGTTTCGACAGAAGTTATTAACGTGCATATAATTTTAAGGCCTGTCAGAGGACAATGTACAGATGTAAAGAGAGAGTGTGTATACAGTTAACATGTTAACTATCAATAGCAAATTTATTCTCCAACAATCTGTGACTGAAGCAAAATAAATGAACAACCCTGAGAATACAGCAGCACTTAATTTGAGAACACAACTAATGCACACTGATTTACTGCAGACCTTACATTCACTTTTCACTATTTTTTATAGCTATTACGTCGTCTTCAGCAGCATTGTTACGTCTTTTGCGTCTGTGGTGACACTGGGACCAGCAAGAGGAGTTTTGTAGGGTTAACTGTGCTAATCCATCACACTTTTGAAATATGTTTATACCACATTTGTTGAAAATTTTGGACTATTAGGTTAGCTTAGGTCTTGTAAAATAAAAATGGACCCCTCTTCATACTTTCACGATTTTTTTTATTATGTATTCTTATAATTATAGGATGATGTTATGATAAAGTTATGTGCAGATGCTGACAATAACAATATAACAAAAATGTACTTACAGTACAAAGTGACTGTTGTTGTGATTTGGCACTATATAAGTAAAATAAGTGAAATGAATAGATGATACGCACACAACCTTCACATGTGTGCATGTGTCCTCCAGCAGTTGGTGTGACAACCACAACAAGCATTTATGTGTAACAGTCTCACCTCAGTTCTGCTTCCTTCAGGCTCTCTGGAACAGGCAAAGATGTGAGCCTCTTCTCCTGTCGTCTCTGCCAGCTGTTTCACCAGCTCCAACCCAATGCCTCTGTTGGCCCCTGTCACTAAAATGTTCCCTTTCAGTTCCACTGGCATGTTGGCTGATCCGCTGGTCAAGCACTAGCTCCTGCCTGACTAACTGTGTTAGAGCACGCTGCTGCTGTTGCACCATAGAGAAAAACACACTGTTCTTCATTTTATATGTTGAAAACTCTGTGTCAACATACTTTGCATTTTGTCACCTATTCCATTACCACTGCCAGCCAACACCAGACACTCTTTTCATTAGCCCGTTTACATCTGCTCGCTTTTTTCAGAGTGCATAATTAGTAACATGATTTAGAGTATCAAAATCATGGAGATTAAAAATCAATAAAAAGACTGTAATAGTGTCAAGACTCAGAATATGTGGAAAGGGTGAGGTTACCGGCTGCTGGAGAAAGAAGAAGTTACCCCATGGCCAAACAACAAAGAAGAAGAAATAGCCTCTTCCAGTCTTAGAAAGAACAGTTTTGACAGAATCTAAAGTGCAAAATGTCAAATCATCTCAGTCCACAGACTTAAGGAGGTTGATATTTAAATTCTTAATATTTATTTTAAGGTAAAAAGATAAGATTACTATATTCTTGTCATTGCATGTGCCCGCAGGTTGGATGTCAGAAGAGAAAGAGGAATTCTGGAGTAAGCTGGGAGAAAAGAGTTGTGGCTAGAGTTTTGCAGGCAGAGCCAGACATAATCTTAAGACTGTTCAAAAATAGCATTTATGATGAAATAGCTGAAGGGACAAGCTTTAAAGTGAGCACAAGCAGTTTTGAAGTCAAACCTGAATTTTTCTTTAGCAGTTTATTAATACATTTCAAAGTGTTTCCAACAAGGGCTCTAATCCTGACTTGGTGGCACACAGTACGGCCGGCCATGCGAGGAAAAGCTGGAGTGTCCGACTGCAGCATAGTGTCGTAATTTTCCTCTGAGTTATAGATTCAGTCACTAACATAAACTAATGTGAGTCTATTAGCCACAACTAACCAACCAACCTGGTGATGTAATGTCCTGTACTGACAGAAGATGGTGCTAAATTGTGGCACAAAAGGCCACTTGACACAGTTTATCCTGGTCGGCTAAAAGGCCGTGCTGGCCAAGTCCACAATGACTCATCCCTACCCACTCTCATGGCTCTTTCAAAGAAAACGGTCAACATTCAAACCCATACTCTGAAGACTTTAATAGATTCAGGAGCAGAGCAAAATGTCACAAGTCAGTCTCACTGAGCCTCTGCCTGTCTACGCTCTAAATTCAAGATTCTTTATTTGTCACATGCAGGTTATACAGGTACAACACGCAGTGAAATGTAAACTGAACACGCTCCTCGACTGTGCAAAAAGGGGGTGGGGGGGAAGAACACTATATATATATATATATATATATATATATATATATATATATAATATAATATAAATAGCAATAGAAACAATCTGGATATTTACAAAAAAGACAATC
>VUQR01031193.1:0-14294 GCA_015108515.1 Hemichromis elongatus | reverse complement strand
TATTTTTGGATAAATGGAGTCTAACAATATTTAGGTTTAGGTTCACAGATCTGTCTCAGGACTTAAACAGACAGAGAGACAGACAACCATTCACACTAACATTCACACCTACAGCCAGTTTAGAATCACTAGTTAACCCAATCTCATGTCTGTGTGGAACACATGCTCAGCTGGTGGATTTGGATCCATGACTTTATTGCTATTATTGTGATTTATTGCTATACTGTTCCATCCTTTCTTAATAATAACTGAAGATATGTCACCCACTTAAAAATTTTTGAAATTATTTTGCATTACAAAAATCCAAATAACTTATTAACTGCAATTAATCAAAAACTGCAGGCAATGAAAGCACAGCATGACAAAGCTTTGAAGTTATTCAATAGTTGCATTTACACCTCTTATATTTATTAGTTATATTCTTGCACAAACAAACCACACAGTATAAAAACCCAGGGTTTCTCTCTTCTTTAATTATGCATTATAATTTGCTCACTTGTTAATAAAGCTATTTGAATGAACTGAGTCAGACCTGTGCCATAGACACCACATTAATCACACGAGTCATAATCAGCTAAAATGAATGATAATGGCACTCTAAAATGTCTTTCTCCTTACAAATTACCTCAGACACGATCTACATCCATCAGCCAAACGGCTTACAAATTTGAATTGTGCATCAATTATATGAATCTTAAAGCTGACATCCATCTAATGCTTTTTCTTTTTTCATTTTTTTTTTTTTTGCCTTGAGTATTATCAGTTGCTTGACACAGCCTTGAGCATTTACAGGTGGAAATAATCCTTCTACCTGTGAACCTTGTCTAAAGATTTTTGTTTCCCTACCAATGGGATCTTGGCAGCAGGATGGAGTCCCCGCTGCTTAGATCACTACAGAGCTAATCTTCACTTGCATGCAGGCACACAAACATTTCCGTACTACACACAGAGTGATGGCTAGAAGTATTGAATTACATTACCTGCTTTGAAAGCAGAAAAATTCTTGGAATACTGAGCATGCTTTTCAGTGCTCAAAACGAGACAGGTTGGTGCATGGGAATAAATACTATTAATATCTAACCAACAAAATTCAGGTGAAATACTCAAGGTAGATTTTGGATGTGTAAGGAAAACGAGTACAGTGCAGCATCTGTTAGGTCAAATATTAACCAGATACTACTGAACAGATCACAGGAGACAGAAAACTAAACACAGGAATGTATAATCCAAACTTGAGATTTTCTGAGAATTGTGTTTCTCACATCATACAATTTTATTTCATATCATAGCTTGTTTGCATAAGTAAATCAAAATGACATTGACTTTGTGCAGCATGACATTTAATGGAATTCTAAAAGTGGGGAAAAAAGTTCATCCTCTGGAAAGAATGAATTTACTCAGCAAATTAAAAGCTATGCTCACAGGTTGTCATCAAAGGTACAGTAGCGTCTAATATGGTGAACTGGATGATCGGAAACTCTAGAACAAAATCCTTGATTAACAATGTGGTAGCACAAGTTGCTGCTGCTCTGTTAGATACATTGCAGGTCAAAGGGTCACATGTCTTGATTACACAAGAGTGTTGTCTTTGATTTTTTTCCTACAACTTTATATATCCACTAGCAGATGTACTCAACAAATCCTACAGATAAGACAACAACTACATAAATATTTAGTTACTGCTTACAAGGGCAAGGGTCGCCTACATAACATCACAGAACATATGGCGCTCATATGAGTTTAGTGTAAAGGGAAAGATGTCGTGTTGTTTCAATTTAAAATAAAGAAGAGGAATGTTTTTTGTGTGATTCCAGGAAGCGATGTCCTGATTCTTATCAACCACACTTCACAATGAAAATAGTTAATTAGAGACTTATTTTAGTACATGCACACAAGCATATGTGTTTCAGCTTGCATGCAATATCTGTGTGGGTGCTCACTGATGGATTTAGCTCTGGTCTGAGTTATGACGGCTCAACAGTATGTAATAGATAGTTGAAGGTATGACCTTGGGACACACGCAATCCATCACTTGACATGGGAAATGTCCACCAGTTGCTCTTCTCATGCACTTTTAGAATGACTGAACTGTTATGCATATGGACACATACTGGTGAGATGAACAGAGAAGCTGTAGCAAAACACGCATAACAATACAACATTGTGTATTGGTAAAAATCATTCAAAATCAGTCTGCCATGTTTATTGCAGAGCTACCGCAGTGCACGGACCAGCATCTAAAAAGACTCGATGGAGGCTTGAAATAAATGTTTTGGGAGGTTATCGGAGCTCATTCTTTGGAGTAAACAAAAACAAGTATAATAATATAATAATTATTATCATTATTAAAAAAAAGTTTGAAACAGGAGGTTAGTGTTAAAACTCAGGTGGTGGGAGTTTTTTTTTTTTTTACTTTCGTTGTTTCACTCAAAATAAACAGCCTTGTGTGTGTGGCATAATGTGAAAAAGCTTCAGAAGTATTTGTGAACTCAGCCAATTGTGTGTAAAGTACATGTCTGTCTAGAGCAGCGTTTCACTCTGTCTTTGTTGGTTGAAGCACTGACATCAAACCTACATGCACACAAGCTTTGCTTCTTCTGTCACTTCCTGTCTCATTCGCCTTCACGCAGACACACTAATACAAGACAGCTATCTCTCTTCATCCGTACATCCCCATGTTTGAGCTGCTTGCCTCTTGCCAGCATGCAAGATTTATTGGATTTTGTATCTCAACATTTTGACCACATGAGGAAGATTTCAATTACTCTGTGCGTGTGTAGGAGAGACAGCGTACGACGGTGTAAACTCATGCTATGCTTGCATACAAATACAGTCATAAAACAAGTATCTGTCATTCTCAAAGACACACACAGGTGATAAATAATTCTTTCATCATGCAACATATTTTCCAAATTTCTGACATAACAAATCCCTGGTAACATTTTTCCACCTTGACAAGGTATGGCTATGACACTGGTTTTTTTTCTTCTTTTGTGTGTGTGTGTGTGGTAGACTTGTAGTCAAGAACGCCTAAACCAAGACCAAGACAGACCGAGTCAGGACAAAGGCAAAAGCATATTTTGGGCAGTTGTGTCTATTGTTTTGTCCTTTTAACTATGAGAAAGAGAAAGGAAGTGTTGCATTTTCTTTGGTAATAAAAAAAAATGCAGCTCTACATAATGGGTGCAACAATGATCATAATAGATGGAATGATTCTTGAGTCATGCACGTAACAGATATTATGAAAGCAGATTATTAGACAGAATGCGGGATTTATCATCTATATGCATTATCTTCTATCTTCTCATTATCAGACAAATTAGCCTACTGTCGTGAGCTGATATTTCTAGAAAAGCATTTCACAGCAGAATCGCCATGCATGAGTATGACAAAAGGGTTGCAAGGGTGATAAAAATGATTAAAACACCAATTGGAAGTGAGGGTTTGAAATGGCCAAAGGAGGTGACAATTTGCATTTCGAAATGCCAAGAAATCCCAGGTGAGATTATTGAATTGAGCCCACTGGGAAAAAAAGATCATCCCCACTGGCTCCACACTGGCTTTTGATTAGGCAACAATTTCAAGAATGAAGAAAAAAATTGGTGTGTTTCTGAAAATCAGTCAATCAGAAATAAATCAATATATATCAATATATTTTAAGTAAGATTTTCTTCTCTCCCCTAAAATACACAAATAGTTTGCTGGAATGTGATGTGTTGGCTGACAGTATTTTTAGGTGAATCCTTATCCCCCAGCTAATTACACACACACACACACACACACACACACCTACACACACACACACACACACACACATGATTAAAATTGATTGAAACTAAATCTAGCATTGTAGCAAAAGATTTTGTTTGTTCTTTAATAACATAAGGATTGCGTGTGTGTGTAGGTGTGTGTGTGTGTGTGTATGTGTGTGTGTGTTTGGGTTGTTGCAGTAACATCATTAAGGTATTTTAACAGCTAACACTTGCATGAGCTTACGCTCTCTTTTGGCACTGACAGTGATAATTGCAGTGCTCCAGTTATCTTCTCAACATACAAAAAATCCTGCAAAGGCATGAGGCGACATCGAGCACAGGCACACATGAGGAACAGGCCTGCACACAAGATTGATTCCAACTTCCACAATGCACGCACATAAAAGCACTTAGGAAAATTGCATGCACATGTCGTACTACCACAATCTGTCAGATTGGTAGTACTTTTCCTTGGCTTTATGGTTTGTGAATTCCAACCCAGTGGGTTCATTCACATAAAAGACATTGTGCTGACAGTCTCATCCAAATGACAGTGTGAGGGAGCTGGCAGGCGGTCGCTGCCTTGCTGAAGATAAAGAGAGAAGATGGAAACAAATTGAGGCAAGAGCAGAAGAGGGAGTAGAGTGGATAGGATAACGGAGAAAAATAGGTGACAGTACAAGTAAAAGGATAAAGTGAGTGCTGAGTCTCAGCTTACCTGCAGAGAGTTTTGGAAAAAAGGAAGTTAGATTTGGTTAGGAGGTAGTGACAGAGTGACATTAGCCATCAACAAGTTAAATACCTTTATTCTTTGATATTATAATCTTTCTGTCACTAAAATATTGAGAAAAGCTGACCTTTTTTTAATTTTTGTTTTCACTATATTTTAGTAATTTACTTAAAAACAAAAACCAAACACGAAACTTTTTTTTACCTGACAGCTTGGCTTTCATAGAAACTAAATGTGCAGCACTCTTTTTCAGGGCGAGGATATTAAATATCAAGGCCTCTGTGTAAGCATGGATTTATTGGCAGGGCAGAAATGAGCTGAGAAAAGAAAGACAGCCAGGCACACACATACACTGTGAACAGAGACCAATCTTCACATCTCTCTGCTTCTTAATGAAGTAGTAAGTCCCTCTGCTCTTCCTCATAGGCCAGCCAATTAGGACATAGGCAGCTGGGTATTGACCAATCAAGTAGCCGGCTTCGGGCATTTAGAGTAAGGCCTTGACATTAATATACCTAATCAGTTAGCAAAGGGAAATTGTGCAGTGTGTGTGTGTGTGTGTACAAAGTGTGAAGCTGCTGTAGGGTACAACTATGTTAACAACTATCGATTCACAACTACAAAATTGACTGTGGCTGGAAGAGCAGAGAAGGACAGAAATGCAAAGGTGAACAAATTCAGGAGGGGGGTGAGGGAGGCAAGGAAAACAAGCAGACACAGAGAGAGAGAAACTGGAAATAAAACCAAGGTTGTGAAGTAAGGACAATTTAAAGATTGTGATGAAAAGAATGAGAATAACATTCTGTGTGTGTGTGTGTGTGTGTGTGTGTGTGTGTGGTGGTGGTGGTGGGGGGGGGGGTGTCTGAGGCAAGAAAATAATCAACAGAAATTCCTCAATCCAATCACAGTGAACAGGCTGGGAAGCCACTTTGCTTTTAAAATATTTAATGGTCTCTTTATAAATGAGGATATTTGGCTGCAGTGGATGAGCAGTGCCCTCTTTTCTCCCCCGAGACTGATTATAATTTTCTTTTCAGGGCCTGTTATCTGCACACAGATGGATCGCTGTGCTTGTGCTGCACAACATAACAGGCTCTCATGTAAAAAGAAAAAAAAACAAGTTTCCCTCGATTCACACTAATCCAGTTTCTTGCCCAACTGTTCCTTGGTTACCCTTAACATCAAATGACAAAAGTTTTAATAACAGCTTAATAGGTCCTAAGTCCTCTGCTGCATTTTTTTTTTTGTTTTGTTGCATGCTCTCATCTTTTTTTCCCCCTTCCTTTTTTGCATTACGTTCATTAGCTATAAGACTTGGAGGGGCCTGGAAACAATCTGGAAGTCTTCAGAGTACAGCAGAAAGTGAACACCTTCTTTTCAGCCACTTTTAAATCTAGAATTGATATAAAGTGGATAGCCTATTAAGCATTAGCATTGAGTGTACCTGTGGCTGTAGCTCAGGAGGCAGAGCACGCCACAACCATATAACCACTAATCATAAGGTTAGTGGTTCAATGCATGGCTGCTGTGTATGTCGATGTAAAATAGCCAAATATCCTCGAGCAATATGCTAACCCCAAGTTGCTCTCTGGTGCATCCATTACAGTATGTATATGTGTTAATGATAGATGGAAAATGTTTACACAGAAAAAACTATTGCATGGTGTGTTTGCATGAACGGATGAAAGAGGCAAATTGTGTTAGATAAAGTAAAGCACTGTATAAGAATCAGGCTATTCAGTATTTTAAAAGGAAAATCACTAATTAGGTTAATTTATCCACTAATTCCTACCATATCCTGCTTTATCCTTGTTTTGTATCTCACTGATCTGACTTGTGTTTAATATAGTTCCCTAAATGTTTGGAATGTGAATTTTCCTAAAATTCCAAACATTGTCTGAATTTATTTTTATTTATTTAAGAATTTTCAAGACTACAACTGAAGAACTGCAAATATAGTAAGATAAGATAAGATAACTCTTTATTGTCATTGCACAGCCATACATAGTACAACAGTACAACGAAATTGGAAGTGAAGATTTGCCACCATAAAATGATAAGTGATAAAATGATGTTCTAAGTGGGACTAAATGAATGAATGAAACATAAAATTACATGTTTCATGTCTTTAATGTAGTTTGCAGAAATACAACCATTTTTTTCTGTTACAAAAATGAAAGATTAGCTTACTGGCATACTGTCTTTCAAAGCGAGGAATTTGTCATTGTTATTAGTGTCAAAATTTGCAGGCTATCTTGGGGCTGCATACTTGGATAAAAAAGGCTTATGTTCCAAGTTTATACCATGACTAACACTGTCAGTGTGTTGAGTGCAGATGGCAGTTTTTCTGTCACTCTAATTCCAGGTGAGAGGGGTGTGTGTGCATGTGTGTGTGTGTGAAAGAAAAGAGAAAGAAAGAGGGAAAGGCACACTCTAATACGAAATTGTATGATTCTAATATTGACTGAGTCAAATGTTTTTTAACTATTTGTTGTGTTTTTGTTTGTTTCTCTATTAATATCACATAAATGTGATTTTGCAGCATAATTCCATGGTCCTCAGGTCTTCTTTCTCTGTGTCTCTCCTTCTATCTGTCTCTTGCAGTAGTGGGCATGGTTTCAAGAAGCCCCATGAATGTTCACCTGCTGTCCATCTTCAGTCAGCATAGCTCTGCTGCATCTTTCACCACGACTCCTTGCCAGAGTTTTTATCCTACTTATACGGCTTTCTGCTTGTTGCTTTGGTTACCTGGTTTGCTTTGAATATGGTGGCCTTGTATTTACACATTGTTCTCCTCATTCCTCCCAGGGAACCTGTTGGAAAAGCTTGCCTCATGTTTACCTGTGATCTGCCCAATCCATTCTCACATCTGTCAGCTGAATACTTACCTGCTCCCAGAGAATTCAGGCTGGAAACCTTAGTCCTGTGGGAAAGAGAATTGTAGATTCCTGCTTTGCCCTTACCTGAAGAGTACTTGCCTATGCTCCCAGCTGAAAGCATAGAGCACAGGCGAGTACTTCCTAGTAAAATATCTTTGGAGACTTGCCTGAAGAAACGCTTACCTGAGTTGAGCCTTTTTTGAATTACTTATCTGCAAATATTCAATGTCACCCTCTTGTATTCTGTTCAAATTTTCTAAACCTTTTGTTTTGATCCTGCAATTGGTTACTGCAGAGGAACCCAGAAACAAAAAGTATTTTATTATAGATCTATTTTATTTTTTATTTATTTAATGAATTGAAAAATGTTATTCTATAGAACTACATCACATTTATTATGCCCACCCCCCCTGCTCTTGCCCCCACCACCGCCACCTTCATTTATATTTTATAAGTACCACCTGTGTGATGTTTGTGTCCAACCATCTATCCAGACAATGATGGATTACAGAGGAAAGTGAATTCAACTGTGGTCTGAGTGTAAATAAGTGTGTGCGCATATGATAGCGGTTTTGAAAAAAATTGTGCAGATCATTAGTGAAACACTTGTTTGATCACAGTTTCCAGACTTAATGACAGGACTGAGCTTGACTCACTAATGGTTCTGTGGTATGTGTGTGTGTGGGTGATCCCATGTACTGCAATTCTTTAGGTACAGAGTTTTAGAAGCTGAGGCATGTGGTGGAGGGTCGGGGGGGTGCATTTTTCGAAAGTGAGGACATGTTGGTTAGCCCAAACTGTCTTTTCAGGGTTGAGATGCAGTTTGGGGTCAGGTTTAGACTGAGCTCTTGTAGATGAGCTGACTGAAAGGTTATAAGTTTCTTTGGCATCCAGGGCACTTTTGAGATTTAGGAAGTTCACAGAGACACCGACAACAAACAACAACTATATTTTGATGCAAAAACAAATGTGGACAGTAAAGGTTTTGTGCACACGGTTATAAACAACTAGCCATCTGTCCAGCCAGCAGCGTATTGCAGCAACGTTCATGAAAGCAGAGAACAAGCCAGTAAATTAAAACGCAGGACTTTTTAACTGAGGTAGTTATGAAGAGAAGGTGCCAGTTATTGACTAAGTCTGGGCAGCAGATAAGAGGGCCTTTACAGATCTGGCACACAAAGGAAACCACAAGCATACACATGCACGTGTACACGCACACTCATATGAAATCACTTTATCACACTCGAAAACCACATTGACATGCCCACACACACATACACACGTTTAACACCCGCATCACACACACACACATTCCGCTCCTGTAATTATACAGCCGTTTTATCCCTTTTCTTTGCCCTCTTATATTGAGCAACTCTGCCAGCTCTGCCTTCACAGAACTCTTTTATTAGCATACTGCCATAATCACAGCTCAGCGCTTTATAGTGTGTATTAATGGCATTGCTGCATCGTTGTACTGGCATATGGTTAGTGTCTTGCTGACACCACAGTCTTATGAATGTCACCAGGAGAGAATCCTGTTTTCTGCAGGAGGGGAGAGGAGGGACAAAACAAGATAAAGAAAAGCTAAGTGAGGTGAGATTTATGGGGAATATGAGCAAACAGGGGGGTGAGTTTTGAAGAGAGGTTAATACATAAAAAAAAAAGGAAAGGAGAAATGGTAAGATTAGGAATGACAGGGGAGCAGAGGCATTAACACATAAGGAAAAGATAAAGAGGGAAGTGGAGAGGAATGTCATCTACGATAACAATATAAAACTGGATAAGAGAAGGGGCGGGGGAAAGATGGAAAGTATGTAAGAAATGAAGGTTGGAAAACAGTTAAATGAAACCCCAAGTAGTGGAAAAATTGTGATTCCCTTTGTCAAAGTGTAACACCCTTCCATCGCCTTAATGCACTATAGGAATGATAAGGAAGTGAGGAGGATAACTGAACAAAAATACATGAGTGAAAGAGCATAAAAGTCTCTGCAATGCAGAAAGATTATTTTATCCTTATACACTTTATAAAATAAGTGAGCCAATGAAGAAGCAACTTAAATGTCCATTCTTTTGTTCTTGGTACACAGGATGTACGAAAGTCTGAGAGAAGACAAGCATCCTGATCAGCTAATTTTTTTAACGTCAGAAAAAAAGTTTGTGTTTGTAATCACAATTGCAATTGACACGTGATACATTTAGAAAAAAAGGTAAGTATTGTGATTGTACCAGAACATATTTGTGAGATATAGAAAATCAAGTAACTGGTAAAAAAAACTAATTTACCAGTTAAATAACTCATAAACCAGCAATGCTCAAGTTTTCATTTCAAGGCATTATGGAAGAAATATAGTAGGCACTATAACCCAGGCTCTGGACTTCTGAAAGGGGAAGAAAAAAATGGAAACATTTTTTTTGCACATGCACTAGCTGTCAAATCATTTGTAAAAATACATTCTGATGGTTATTATTTTACAGCTAAGATATTACTCTCTGCAGATATTTCTTCTTCTCTTATTGAATCCTTTGTGTTGTAGAGCTGCACTATTCAGCAAATAAAGAGCTGCTGCCAGGGGAATATATTATGGTGTCACACATGAACCTCAGTGTATCTAAACAGCTGTACATACACAGAGGCTGCTGATACTTAGAGTGACAAAATAATGGATACACCCAGTTATTGGTAGAATCAGGTTTTGAATTCATGTACTTAAATAAGCTTAAATCATAAAAAGAGAGTGCAATGCCAGATTCTGATGGCTCTGCCACTGGGTCTGAACATTTCCAAAGTAGTAGGCATCTTGTGGGATTTCTTATGCAGTTATCAGTATCTACCAATAAAAAAGTGACATTTGCTCCTAAGGTACACTGTTGCACCTGAGAAATGAAGGGTTACCCATGTAGTCAAACTAGTGTGAGTTTGTCAGTAGCATACGTACACATTAAACAGCTATACATTACACATATTTGACAGAATTCATGGATTTTCTGGTTTTCTGTTAAATCCGTGTCCTGTCACATTCCTGTCATAATGAATCCCGTTAAGAAACGTAATAAACATTACTCACTAAATATTGATTCTAAATCATCTTTCTGCCGTGTCATGTAACATAGAAACTTAAGTGCACAAGCTAATACAACTCCCTAGCAGGACTTGTTGTGGTAATCAAGACATGTCACGCTGTCAACTCACACTGATTAAAATTTTCCACGAGAAGAATAGAGTGGGGACTTAATACTAAATGTGTGCCCTAGGTGATTTAAATGCAATTTACATGTAGACTTTTTAATTTCCAAATAATTTTATGTTGGGTCTGAGGCTCCTGTGGGAGGGTTACGCCTGCAGGGATGCAGCCCACACTGTATGTATTTTCATGATTGCTTACTTTTTGTGTGTAGCTCACTTCTACTTTCTCATTGCCACTAGCCCTTAGTAGAGAGTGTGTGTGTGTCTGTGTGTGCGTGTTTATGTTCGCAGCTTTCTCTTCTTTTCCCAAAATGCAGTTCAAATGGGTCTCCTGCAGAAGGCTATTCTTGTTCAATCTCGCAAATAAACTCCTTTGAAAGTTCAACACATTAAAAAAAATAAAGTGTCATGTTTCATTTTAGCAAATAAAGTAACCATTCATGGTGGCTGAAACCTTTTTGTTATAAGGCACGGTTGAGATTGGTTGGGAGTGTGCAGAGGAGCAATACAGGGTATATTGGACCAAGGATGTTAAAGATGGAACTGCCAGGTAAGATGATTTGAGGACGACCACGGAGAAGATTCATGGATGCAGTGCAGGAGGTAATGCAGAGGGATAGTGTGACAAAAGAGGATGCTAAGGACAGGGTGAAATTGAGGCAAATGATCCACTGGGTGACCCCCCCTAAAGAAGCAGCTCATAGGAGGAGAAAAAGAAGACATAAAAAAGACGAAAATAGCAGATAAAACTGGAAAACAATCAGAGAGTAGCACCCTGCTGCACTGTCAATCTGTTAACTTCCCTTTTAATCCCAAGCCATTTTGCCAAAAGTCAGAAAACAAAGGAATTTAAGAAAATCAAGCAATAAATTGTTCCATTTTTTTCTTCTATAAGTAAGGTAGCTCGGCCAAAGAGCTTTGTTATTTTAACTGCCAGTCAGCAAAACAGCCCGCTATAGCCCTATACAATAAGTTAGTCAATTAGTCAGTAGTTCAGTTCATTAAGTCAGATCGGAGCTGTCTGGTTTGGGTAAATAACTCTCTTTACACCTCATTTCCCCGCTCTAATTCAGAGCCAACAAGGAAACAGACCAAGTTTGGTCGGAAAAGAAGGTGATAAATATTTTTTTAGATCTCCTGACAATTATATTACTTATTATGTTATTTACTGCTTACATATTACTCATTTGTCGTCTAACTATATGGCTTAAACATTATGCTAGTTACATGTGTAGATGCAGCAAATTTTTTAAAGGGAAAAAAAAAAGAAATGTGCTGATCTCAACCTGAGCTCATCAGAAAAGTAGCTCACTATCTCAGCGTGAGGGTGGCTGCCAAGAAGCCTTTCTTAAGGAAGAGGAAGAGGAAGAAAACCCTGAGGTTTGCCAAATTACATGAGAATTAAGAGTGTAAATCAGTGGTAACATATCTTAAAGGAGGGATTAATCCAAATTTGATTTTTTCTTGTCCTAATAATTGTCTATATGTACAGAGGAGGTGAAGAGAGACGTACAGCAGTGATTGTTCACAGACATCTGCAAAACACAATTGAGGCACTGTCAAGGTTTGGATGTGCATTTAAGCCAGTGGTGTTGGGCATCTTGTGAAATTTGGTGGAATTACCATCACACTATACACTATCAACTATGGTCTGTCCTCCCCAGAGCCAAGACCTCACTATTACTAAAGTGGTGTCAGATCTTGACAGAGGATCAAAAGGAAGCCAACATCCAAAGAAGAACTTTGGAATGTATTTAAGAAGCCTGGAAAACCATTCCTGAAGTCTACTCAGAGAAATTACAAAGCACAAGAATTTAGGCTGTGTTGTAGACTGTACATTTATATTTTTTTATTATATTTATATAGCACATATTACAGCAATGCAACTATAAAAAGAAAGTCTGAATCACTAGGAATTTATGTCGCAGTAAAACATATTCTTGATTATAAGCCATGAACCTTCTTTATACAGTTGGCAGTTTTGTTTCTTGACAGCTGGTACTTTGATAACTCACTAGGAACTATTTTCTTTGACCTTTACAATTTTTTGCACTCAGCAGCAACTCAGCAAACTCTCTTCACTTCCTCACTCATCCTCCTTGACTTTCATCCTTTCTTGCTTGTGCGGATTTTTATTCTTCATTCCCTCCTTATGGTTTGTTGTTTAATGCATTCTATTCAAGTATTGGTACATTAGAAGAAAACTTTGAATGTGCAGACATTCTTTAGTGTCTAAACTAAAAGCAAAATAGCTCTGCAGAAGTGAAACAAATGTTAATCAGTGCTCCCTTTTCTGGAGCACAGTACAGATACACATCACATTCACGTGAGACATGGGCGCAGTCATTTCTCAACTTTGGCATGCAGCACACATCCACAACCATCGGGAATATCACCCCTCTTCTCAGTATAACTAATTGGGATTCAGTACACTGATAGAAGTACAATCTCTCTCATTTGTGTGAAATTGCATCTTCAAATACTGACTTAGTGATCTAAAAAACATTGTATAATACACAGACTTCCCATGATGCCTGTGATTCTGTTTGTACTTCTCAGTGGTCTTTCACAGGGAATATACAGTCACCTTCCCACATGACTGGGATTTTTTAAATCTTTTTATGCGCCGAGTTCCAGGGGTCATTCGTGTATTTTTTCTCTAAAATATTTTTCTCACAGTCTCAGTTAGTCTCAGTTCCAAACATCCATTGTCCTCCAAGTGCTCTCCACCTTTTTGACTCACCAAAAGATGTCTATCCTACTCTGCAATGAAATGTTGGCAGAGTGTCGAAAATACTGCACTGGCTAGCTCAGCATCTTGGATACTCGGAACAGAAACAAGAGGTCAGCACTCTGAAATGTTTCAGTTTGAAACCCTGTTAGTTCAATATTTCATTTGCAATAGGTGGATTAAAGGAGATGTTTTGTACCGACAGAAATAAAGACGTGGGAGAATTTATCATCATTATCACGATCACCAAAACAATTTTTTACTTTTTCTAACTTTTTTTTGGGCTTTTTTTCGTAACAGTGCACTTGCTCTCTTTCAGTTGATTAAAAACAACATAGACAAAAAAAAAAAAAGACGCACTTACTACTACACAGCAGTAGTTGTGATTAATGTACCATTACTTATCAAGCTGTCTACCTTCACCTTGTTTGTTTTGGAAACATCAAAAATACACAAATGTAGTTACATTTTTGCTGTGACATGTTCCTTAAAGTTGTCATGATCCTGGGTCTGTGACCCAGTGTTTTGTGTTTCTCTTCCACCTTCTTGTGTTTATCTTTATTTTGTATTAGGGTTGGATTTTGTGTTTAGGTTCCTCCCTTCTGTGCCTCTTCATGTTGTTTGTGTTTGTATTTCCTGTTTTACTTTGAAAGTCTGTGTCAGTCGTCACTGTGTTAACTTGTGTATTGCCTCGTCATGTGTGAATTAGTTTCAGCTGTGCTCCCCTCCTGTGTGTGATTCCCTCGTTACCCGGCGTGCATTTATTGTGTGTGTTTGTTTTTGGTCCTTGTCGCGTCGTCTGCGTAACTGAGTGTTCCCCTGCATTATCTCGTGAGTTTCCATGTCTCTCTGCTTGGCTTTTCTGTGAGTTCCTCCGCGTCTCGTGTATGTAGTTTTTCCCAGTTTAGGTTAATGTTTAGTTTCGTTCCTGCCTTTGTATACCTGCGCACTGTTAATAAACTCACTCGCACCTCCTACTACGGTCTGCATTTGGATCTTTTCTCCCACACCACACGAC
>VUQR01031191.1:0-11599 GCA_015108515.1 Hemichromis elongatus | reverse complement strand
GGATCTAGCCAGGGTCCTTACTGGATACAGGATGGGAATTGAACTTGCGACTCCCGTTCTGAAAGCGTGTAGTCTTACCGCTAGACTATCCAGCTATTCCAAGCTTGAAATAATTATACACGCTTTTGTTTCATCTCGGTTAGACTATTGTAACTCATTGTTTACCTGTCTAAGTAATGCCTCCTTGGAACGTCTGCAGGGTGTTCAAAATGCTGCTGCAAGGCTTTTGACGAAGGCTTCTAGGTTCTCCCATGTCACTCCCCTGCTGATCCAGCTGCACTGGCTCCCCATTAAATTTAGGATCTACTTAAAGATTATAATTTTGACGTTCAGGGCTTTGCACGGACTGGCTCCAACAAACATCAGTGACCTTCAACCTTATATTCCCAGCATGTCCCTGAGGTCCTGTGATCAGGGCTTGTTGGTTGTCCGGCACACTAGATTAAAAACAAAAGGTGACGGAGCCTTTGTTTCTGTAGCTCCCAGACTCTGGATCTGTGGACATTTAAAAACCCACCTTTTTAAACTTGCGTTTGGTTGATGTTGTTTTATGTTTTATGTTCAAGCTTCTGTGAAGCACTTTGTGATTTTATCTTGAAAGGTGCTATATAAATAAAAATGTACTTTACTTTTCAGAGCTTCCATCAAATCCAAATGTCATCTACTCCTCATTGAAGAAATCTACTAGTCCAAACTGAAGACCAATTCCTCAGGCCTTTAGACCAGAGGGCTTTCATTATAAAGCAGATGTGTACGTATTGTGTTTGATCTTTTCATTAAATACTCTCACAAAAATACAGAGAGACAAAAAAATGAAAGGGGACAAGCTATTTTTGTAAAAAGCTCCAAAGTTAAAAAAAGAAAGTTAAAAATGTATTTTGTCCCGCTGTCTCATTGTGTCTCTAAGGCCTAAACAGATACATATGTATATTATATAGTCTATAATTCATAAATGAACATAATGCAATGTATTTAACATACTCGGTGAGTTGTGGGACCCTGCTGTCGTCTCCGCATTGGAAACCTGTTTTCTGTGCAGGATCAATAAACTTTGGTCTGACTTGTTGTTCTTCTCGTGTGGTTCTGTGGGTTTCATGAAGCCTCTGATGGAAAATATGAGTTGTTGTGGCTAACCCATGCACATGTCTCTTCAGAGCAGATAGAAAACAACAAATATCAATAAAACCACAACCTCAGACTGAAAGCAGCACTAACATCACTCAGTGGCTGGGAACTTCACACACAAGCTTTAGAAGCTTGTATGTGTCCGTTTACAGTAAGTTTAGATTCAAGGAAATTAAATATGTGAGACTTTAGATGCTGTTTAATCTAAATACGTGTCCATCAGATGCATGTATGCGTCTTAGTTACTCAGTTGTTGATATCTGCAGTTGTGCTTGCACAGGACACAGTGAGGACATCTGTGACGTCTGTCCTCATTCAGTCTGATGATGATGAAGATCTCAGTTTCAGTTCAGTCGAAATTGGGGTCAGGTTATGCGGCCATAACAAATGCTCACTAACATGATTCATGTGTTTCTGAAAGAGAAAAACTTCTACTGATTAAATTATGAGAGAAATTAGTATTTATCCAGGGCATTTATTTTATTTTAATTTATTTTTAATTCCTGCAATACCAAATGTGACCACTGGGACTGGAAATATAACGTGTTTTTATTATCAAAAAGGCGAAGTCACCTGGAAGTAAACCATTTTTTTTAAAAAAAATACCGAATAAATCAGGAGAGAAGATTTAGGATCAGACATTGGTTCAGCAGGAAAGATGAGAGGAGGTTAGCAGCAGTCTGTGTGGAAGCTCGCTTACATCGCTTGTTGCATTTTTGGTTTGCTTTAGTGTTCAAAGCAGCTCCTGGTGTTTGTGTTTGAGTGATTCTTATACAGATTGTCTCTCTCTCTGGTTTCCATCTGGTTTTTCCTCAGTATATGCTTGATATTTCTTTAAGGGTTTGACCTTAAAAACATGAATGTAACTTTGTTCTCATAAAGGTAGGAAGTGGTTTGAGCTCCATTTGTTTATTATTATAGGGATGAGGACGAATATCATCTGTTAAAACCTGAATAATTATCTGCCTGTAGACGTAATCAAGTCAGTTTTGTGCCTAAACGGTCAGCAGGGTCTTTCCAATCACTTTAATTATATGCAATCAATAATCTGTCAGTTCACAGCTAACTGTAAGTAGTTGTTTTGCTGCAGCATCCACGGACAGTATAAAGCACTTACCACAACTTAAAGCATGATCTGGTGCTGCCATCTAGTGACGCTGAAGAGCTCCAACAACTGATTTTAGGATCATTCTGAGTCACTTTAACTGCTGCATGTAACTTTGATTTCTTGTTATTTATGTTTTATTAAAAAACAAAACAAACTTATAGCACACAGGGAACAAAGACAGATACATGTATACTACAATCATGATAACATGTTGGTATGGACATTATATTTGACTCATCATTTAAATCTGACATTTCATTTGTTGCTCAACTGGTTGTGAAAAGCACAGATGTATACAACATTTGAATAAACTATTTATATAAGCCAAATAGATGTCCTATGTAATGTTTATGCAAAGGTTCATCAAGACCAGTCTACTCATCTCAGGGAACATACATGCTAGTCTATGCTGCAGGAAATTCTTCATCTAAGTTTCATGTGATGATCAGAGCTAAATATAAATGCACTGGTTCTTGTACATTGCTTTTGTGCTCTGAGCACTCAAAGCACCTTTTGGCTATGTCATGCAGACTGGAATTGAACCACCACCCTTCACGATTAGCAGCTGACTCTGCTCTACCAGGTCTGGATTGGTTTCAAAAGATTGTTAGCATCCACATTTGCAGTGATGTACATTTAAGTCACAGCTACTGGACACTTTTTTGGGTCAGCCCCTTAACTGCTTGTTAATGGAAATATTTCAGCCAATCACATGGCACCGTCAGTGTATTTAGGGATGTGTAGGATTCACATTATCAAATGTGCATCAGCTGTGTGATGCTATCATCTCTATACAGACCTCTGAGGAACGTTTACAGCACCTCGATGAGTCCATGCCATGAAGGATTATGTCAGTTCTGAAAGCAAAGGACGGTTCAATCCAGTAATAGCAAAGTGTACCTAAAAATGTGGCCAATGAGTGTACACACTGTGTAAAAAGATATCAGTCACACAATGGTAGGTGGCAGCAGAGGAGCTTCAGAATGCTCAGCTGACCTTTGACCTGTTTGTTGATAATAATGATAACTGATAACAATCATTTTAAAACTGTCTCACTGTCAACGTCAGGTGAGTCTGTTTCTTCTGGATTTTCAGTTCCTGACCCAAACAGACGAATTGGTTCAGATTGATGATTTGACAATTTTTTTCATTTTCTTTATTCTTTTAATTATGATTACATTTGTAGAACCTTTAGTTTGATAGTTTAATGTTGTCTTTGCTCATCTCTGCTATTTGTTTTGGGTCAAGGGTGATGAGGCATTTGTTCCTCGGGTGGTAAAAGTTTATGAACTGCCCTTCACAAAGACACTGAAGACCCAAATCCTGTACTATGAAGCAGAAATTTGTCTTATCCAGGTAACTTCAGCATTAACTCTGGATTTTTCTGTACTGAATGTTGGTTCAGTACAGAAAACGGAGGTAAAATCAAAATGAACAGAAAGTGAGAGGAGGGAGAGAAAGAAATCAAAACTTCGTCAGAAAGCCAGGGACAACAGGGGCGCATGACAGAAGCTGGAGTCTTTTCGTTTTCGTTTTCTTTTATTCATAATGACGTGTGACCAGAGAGAGAAACTGATAGAAATAGAAACACAGTGAAGTCACTGGTTTCACCTGACAACTATTCTCCAATTCTTGACTGATGATGTTCATCATTTTAGAAAAATAAAGTGAAATCATTTTAAGAATTTTTTGGAACTACACTTACTATCCATATATACTGATTAAAATACAAGAATGGTCCCTGATGAGTTTGAGACATTTAGCTTTTAGTCAGGCATGACATCATTATGAGTTTATAAATATTTGCATATGCAAATTTACATCTGTTTATGATGTATGTAAAAAGTATGTTTACTGTCTGTGTGTTAGAAGTAATGACTGCTTATGTTTTTATTTACATTTGCCCACAGTACCTGCCCTTTGTGTCAATCAACATTCTTGGCTTGTTACACAAGTTAAAATTCCTTAAATGTCAGTCATTCATGAATGGCAGCTCTGTTTATCAGAGCAGCCTCATTGTGTTTAAATCTGACCTCTGACATCCAGAGGATCCCAAAGCTGCTGCTGTTTCTCCTATTTGCTTTGCTTATCTGTTGAAATACAGAAATCTTGCAGTGAAGCTCCAGTTTATCCATTTCAGATACACACATTAGCACAGAAAAGCTTTCAAATCGCTAAAATCCCAATAAAAGTAATGGCGTGTTTCCCTGCTGCAGACTGATACTGTGCATGTGCTGCCTGCTTTTCCTTGTAAAACTTGCTTCTCTCCTTTCCTTTTAATTTTTTATTCATAACTTGAATATTGATGATTGTAAAAAATGTCTTTAATTTAATTTTTTTTGGGTGGTAAAATCAGTGGTAGCAGATCACAGATCAAGCCTGGAAGTGGAACCTGTCAGTCTCTCCAAGTGTCTCAGCCGACCCCGTTATTTAACTTCCATCCAATTTTTAATGAAAGATCTCCCCAATTTACTATTACTCCTCCTTAACGAGAGCCAACTACTAATGACATTATACCAATCACCTCCTGGCACTTCTAAATCTGTTTTAGTCAATTTCAATCTTCCATTCATTTCTAAATTTTCAGAGCTGCATGTTGTCCATTAATCACTTTTCTCAAAGATCTCTGAGTCCTCCTTAGCCAGTCTTCATTTGGTCCAGCTAGACTGTTAACAAGAACTAACATATATCCATATATAACCCTTAGTTTGGTTTTTACTTTCTTACTGCAAACATAGGTAGTGTGCGCCGTGTGACACGGACTCTCCATCACACAGTACGACGCTGTTACCTCGCCAATGTACTCGATAAGACTGTTTAAAATTTCAAAGAGAGGTACAGAGAGTTGAGAGAAGGTGATGTTTTTGTTAGTGCTACAGGCATCAGAGAGGCTTGAATCCTGTTATTACAGAAAGTTAAACACAGAAAAAGACAAAACAATGTAATGGTTCAAATTCAGTTTTTATTGTTTTTTGTCTTGAGGTTTGCAGAAAAAAATATGAATGCGCGAACTTTCGCATACTTTAAACAAATAAAGTTTCACATCAAAGGTTCAGACCGCATTAAACTGATCACAAAGGCCTCCAGGCTTTGTTTTAAACAAAAAAAAATAATAATAATATATATATATATATATATAAACAAAATAATAATTTAATTTATAATAAAATTAATATTTGTTTCATGTACATGGATATGAGTCGAAAAAAAGTCGAAATGTGGGAATTACAGTTAGAGAAATCGAACTTCAGAATTTCTTCCTGGTAAAAGGGAGTTTTTCCTCCCCTCTGTGCTTGCTCATAGGAGGTCATATGATTGTTGGGTTTTTCTCTGTAGGTATTATTGTAGGATCTACTGTACAATATAAGGTGACTTGAGGTGACTGTTGTGATCCGGCGCTATATAAATAAAATTGAATTGAATTAAAAAAAATTTTGACTATATTTGATCACCCAGAGAGCTGGGAGCAACAAGACGGTCAAATGTGGCTGATTTTACTACCGAGTAGGACGAATCATAGGGTAGCAAACATCGTCAGAAAACACGTTTTCAACACTGCAGGTTACCTGGGTGTAATGTTTTTCAGCTAAAAATAAACATCGTCTGACTCCTAACTAACTCAGTTACAGAAAATGAATCAACCATGAACCCTGTACTAAAGAAAAACAACCAAAAAAACATAACACAACTTACTGCTTTACTTTTTTCACTCTCTTGGAGTTTTATTCTTAAATAATTTATAATAACTTAAAGTGATGAATGAAATCCTCTGAATACCAAACGGTTCTGTTAAACTCATTCGTTTTATTTGCTCTGGGTATAACAGAGCCATCACACATATGAGAGAGTACACAAGCATATACAGTAATGTGCAAAGGTAGGTGGGAAAAAACTGTACATATTAAATTCAGATCAGGCCACAGCACAGAGCCTGTTTTTGTCCTAATCTGTGGTGCTGAGTCTGCTGCTCTTATAATATTTATATGACTAAAGTTCCTTTAACACCAACAGTAGATTCCCCCTTTTTTCATTATAGGAACTTTTAGTTCTGCTAAATGGCAGGAACAAATAGTTACAAACTTACAGTATGATAAACTTCCCTCTTTTGTCTTGTTTCCTTAAATTTGAAAGAAAACATCACGAGGTGCAGGAATGATAAGAGGGTTTTTTGTTTTTTTTTAACTGCTCTATTTTCATAAAGGATGCTCCAGTGTTTATTGTGCCATACAAAAGAAGTCGTGAGGAAAGCAATGATCCATGTTTCCCTATAATTTACAAAATTGAACCAGCTCTGATTACAAGTAATGGACTGAAATCTGTGTTGCATTTGTACCTCATGGCTGCAGCTCTCTGATACATGAGACTGCTGGGAGTGTTTGACCTTTAGACAATAAATAGAAGCAGGTGAGTAAAACAGGTGACACCTTATACAATTCAATTCAATTCAATTCAATTGTATTTGTACAGACCCTATAAAGACCCTGCAATAACACAGCATGCACTTGGTGACGGTTGGTAAGAACTCCCTTTTAGCAGTAAGAAATCATAGAAACAGATTTAAGGAGCAAACCAATCCATTCACTATTTCTCTGCTGCATGTCTGTGTGACTGGACTTTTAGTCTATTGTTTACATCCTTTCTGCTTTCCCACGTTGTAAAACTCCTTCCTGTAATCACCAGCCTGGTCCGATCATTTCTTATCTCTCCTATAATGAGCCAATCAGCCTCTTATCTGTGCGCTTCAAATGTCAATAGTTGGAGGAAATGTGACAATCAGTCACTCAGGACCTTTTATGTGAGTCAGTCTAAACAAAAGCCTCCCTGACTGTGTGGGTCCAGTCCGTCCATACAGCAGCTGCTTACATTACATGGAGTTCACTTTGACTAATAATAAAAAAAAAATGTTGACACCTTGACCCCCGTCATGTGACTGAAAACGACCCTAAACACCATTGCACAACCATATGACCACTGTTTCAAGCTGTGGCTGAATTGAGGTAGTCTGACTCACTCACCTTGATGCCCATTGTGAGCAAGAATCCTCAGCCTGCTGAGGAACCAGCACACATAATATAAAACAGAATTTAAAGAAGACTTTTTTCCTGCAGCTTTACCTTTATGTTCGAAATGTAAAACCTTTGAACCCAGTGCTTGCAAGGTGTGCCTAAAAATGTGGCCACTGAGTGTATGCACTTTTAGAAGTCAGAAAATAATAAGAGACAGTAGGTGGCAGCAGAGGAGCTTCAGTTTGCTCCTTTTTTTTTTTTTGCTCTGTGTTTTTTTACTGTATATATATATAAAACTACTGATATTTACTGACCTAGTAAGAGGGAGGCAGTAGGAGCAGGCCTACACATCACTGCATTTTAAGCCTGATCATCAAAATCATACAAAAGTAGTGAGAAGTGCTGACAGTTCTTGACTGATCAGTGTTTATGTTTTTAGAAGAATAAATAAACATATTTTAGGAGCTTGTTCAATTCTACACTTACCGTTCATCTCAGTGTCCCCTTTAAACTCTATAAGATGGGTTATAGACATGCATAGATGAAGGAATATCATCATTACAACATGAGAATCATGTCTCAGGAGTTTGTGACATTTTACTTTTATTTGAACATTAAAACCTGCTCTGACACCATTACACCACGGAGTAGTGTTCTTTACTTACTCTTTACTAAATCTCCATTAAAACATTTGTATTGTAAAGCCTTTACTTCGAAAGAAGTTTCATGGGCTAGCAAAGTGTTCTCTTTATGTTATGGCTGTAAAGTCTTTAATGTCTGATCTCATCCAGACTCTCGGATACAGAGATAAGCATAAAGTTGTACTGATCCCAGTTTCTACACGTGTACATCTCTTCTTATAGAGGAAGAAGAGTCCAAAGACAGATCAGACAGAAACTTAATGGTAGCTTTATACAGATTATTTGACGTCACCTGGAGTCATTTCTGATAAACAAGCTCCAGAAGCTTCCAAATAAACAGCATTTTGTAAGATCGAAACATAGATGCCTGTCATACAAAGCCATCTGTGCGTGCGTGTGTGTCACAGCTAAACACAGCTGCATTCATTAGCTGTGTTTCTTTGCATTTCCCCACATCCCTTTTTAAAACCATTCTTTGGCTTGTTGAACACGAGTTAAGAGCAGCGCAAAGTTCGTATATGTCAGAAATCGATAAATAAAAGGCAGTCCTGTTCTTATGACCTGCCGCATGGTGATTAATCTGACCTCTGACCTACAGAAGATCCCATAGCTCCTGTTTCTCTTGTATTGAACTCATTTGTTAAAATGGATTCACTTTTATCTGTGTATTAAATAGAGAAAACTTGCAGTGAAGCTTCTGTGCATCTCAGACACACACAGTGATCTTTATGACATTACAAACGGTTTCAAATGACTTAAATCTGAAGAAAAATGATGGTTTTTGACCTGCTGCAGACTGCAGGTGCTTGATCATCTAAAATAAAATGTGGTTCTCTGCTTTCGTTTTCTTTGAATAGGGAGATTTTTTTTCTTCTTCTTTCAATTCATAATAAGTGGTTTGAATAACCAATGAAATCCTCTGGATCAACTTTCAGTTAAAAGTCGTTTGTTGGATTGTTTTGTTTTCAGTTTAACTTGGCACAGACTGAGACTCATGAAGCAACGAGGAAACAGAACAGAACCAGTTTTCTGATGTGGCCCAGAGGGTTTTATTAACTGAAACCTAAACTTTTCTTTAATCTGTGTGTTTGTGTTCAGCTGTACGAAAGCTTAAATTTAGACTTCAGGCTCTCTTTTTTTTTTTTTTAAATTGAATAATGCAACAACTCAGTCACATCCCATGCAAGTACATGCAGCCAATCACAGGCCTGCATTCTAATTCAAAGGGTGATTGTTTTCTTGCCTGAAGCAGAATCAACAGACTTTAGTCTTCTTGATCTGTGCCTGCAGAGCTTATCCTTAAAAACAGCTGCTGTAAATCTTCACAGCCCTGAGAAAGTGAGATGAGTTTTCTTGTGCAAACTTGTTCACAGAGTTCACACAGAAAAACACCTTTTCTGTATTCAGCTTTTCTGTGTGCTTAATGCCACGTACAGATGCGATTCTCTCCTATTTGTGTTTGTCCGAGTGCCGACCTCAGAGTCAGAGAGTAACCATCTCAGTCTGGTATCAGATTGTTCTTCTCTGTCTTTAAACCTGAGATCTCTGTTCATCATTTTCTGTACACTGAAAACATGAGATGCATGTCTGCGTTTGGGATGAGTTCATATTCGTCTTGCATGTGTTATTGAGTTGCAGACCATGTGTGATTGCAAAGAAGTTAAATTTCTTTAAAGCTTTTGACCTTGAACTAGAAAACTCATCACTGTTCAATTATTATTGTGAAAAAAAAAATGAGCCTCTTCTGTTTTGACTGCTGGGTTTTGGTGGCACATATTTGTGTTAAATGCAGCGAGAGGACGGAAGCAGCACAAGTAGAGACTTAGATCTAAATAGCTGAAGTTAACTGAAGTATTTATTTGAAGGTAATCAGACCCATCGTGCTATTTTCCAGACCACCGAACATGTGAATTCTCATCAGCTGAATGCATTCCAGTCAAGTTCAGACATGTTTACTGGTTGTTTATTCTTCACCACATTCAAAAATTCCTCCTGTTAGTCAACACTCTGGGTTTAATAAATATGTTTAAAGAGCAGAATAAATATCATAAATAATAGAAATCCATAAATAAATGTCTGCCCTGTTTATAAGTACAGCCTGATAATGTCTATATCTGACCTCCAGAGGGCCTCAAAGCTTCAGCTGTTTTATTTCTATTGAGCTCAGTTGTTGCAACTTTATCACTTTTGCACTTTTTTCTGTGTATTTAATAGAGAAAAACCTGCTGCAAAGCTCACACTATTCCATCTGAGTATTCCACAGTTAGTTATATGTCACTAAAATGTGTTTATGGATTAAATGTTGGAAACTTTCCATGTGACAGTTGCTGCAGGATGTGGGTGGAGCCTCACCCTCCCCTCTTGCATTTCTTGTAAAACCAAACTTACTGCTTAACTTTCGTTTCCTCTGTATGATGTTTTTGTTTTTATTTTCAGATTCTTAGTGAATTATAAATAAATTATAAAATCCCCTGAACTTCAAAAAGCTTCAATAGAAACTGCTTTTATTTGCTCTGAGGTTATCTTGACACTGAAGCACCAACAACACAAAGAAGAGACTGTAAAAATGACATGAGCACTGAACTTTGCATCAAATTAGAAAAATTCAAATCATTCGGGGTTTTTACCAAGATATATGGGGATGGTGCAATTTGAATTTGAATTTACTGATTTGCTTATCCTGACCTGACTCCCCTTTGTTCTCCATTTTTAGTGTCTGACTAGTCATAGTCATATTATTTATTTTATTTAAGTTATTTTAACAGCAAAAGCAGAATAAAAACTTGTGTTTTCTTTTAAATGTATCCTTATACAGCAGTTTTTTCATGAGTTTATGATGTACTTGAATCCTTCAAGCAAACAAAAATGTCAAATACAACAACATGAGGACAGACTGTGTTCCCAAACTACACCCTCCACTTCAACCCTTTCATCTCATTTAGTTCATTGTCCTTGTTAAACCACGTTTACTGAGTTGCCCTTTGAGTTTAACAACCTGCTGAACATATCAGTATATTATCATGATCTGCTGGGAACTGCATCATGACTGCAGTATTCATACGCATGATGATGAGACACTCAGTCACGCTGACTGTCTGGTCTGAAAATATTTGATCTTGATTCTGTGTTGAATTTGTTCCTCCTGTGGTTGTAGTTTGTGACTGTGAGCTACAGGAAAACAGCAGACTGACACGTGAGAGCCAATGGGAACACTTCACCTTGGTATAGACTTTATTGTTTGCACAACAATCAGACAAAAAATGAACTCAAACAAAGGTAGATGAGAACCAGATGCCATGTTTTGTTTGCTGAACAAAACAGAATGACGTGGAGGAAATGTTTTCACCCTGAGCTGTAAAAATAATATTTTACTATCATCAAGTCTGCTATGAAGGACAACACATCACCTGTGACTTGTTGTTGAGCCTCCACCTGTTCTGTTTCCAGCTGCTTCCTCTTTGGTCTGAGCCCCTCAGAGTCTGTGTTTAGAGTGAGAGCTCCAGTTTATCCTTCTGACAGATTAACACACTCTCACATCCACGAAGTAGCATCTTCTACTCCTAATTAAACACAGTTCATATTAAAACCAACGTTGAAAAACTCTTCAAAGTCATAAACCTCACCTTAGTTTGTTTTGTGTCTTTTTGTCCGTGGTGTCTTCTGCACCTCGTGGTGAGCCGAGCAGGATGGATGACACAGAAAACACAGACGTGTCCGTG
>VUQR01031189.1:0-11681 GCA_015108515.1 Hemichromis elongatus | reverse complement strand
TCCATTGACTCGCTCCGTCTCCAGTTTCCGCCGTCATGCTTTCTTGTTTGTTTTCTCCGGCACTGATAATCGGCGTCTGTCTTGTGTCAGTGACGTAAAAGACGGCTTTAATGCGACACGACCGTTCAAACAGCAGTCGCTTTCTAGAACATCGGATATGTATCGGATTCAGTACCACATACGAAAATAACCCAGATTGGATTTGAAAATATCGGACTTGTGCTGTTCACACTGCCATACCGTGATCGGATATGGGTCGCATAGGGGCAAAAAAATCGGATTTGATGCGCATTCGCCTGCAGTGTGGCTTCAAATAACAATGTTATTGCTGATGTGGACTCATGTTTCCTGGGGCGGCTTTCAGATCCTCTGATGTCATAAAGCAGGAAATGATATTGGAAACTGCTCGACTGTGTGCAGCGGTATTTCCTCATCATTCCAGAGTTCTCGTGCTTTCTGGACTCATTTCACCGAGTCACTGAGAGAACACGTCGTATGCTGTATGTACCTGCATATCCACCCTCTCACTCAAAGATGACCTCACACCTTTGATCATCCTTTTTTTGGACTGTCCTCTAGTCAAGGTTTGATTTTTCTTTTTCTGCTGTTGTTGCACCTGTGCCGCAGCTGGCGCTCGGATGCCAGATCAACGCCAAACACCGAGCGCTCCTCAGGCTGCGGGCGTCCGCTCTCCATCGGCTGTTTGCATCAGACTTCATCCAACACTTCTACTTAGCTGGCTGGCACCGTCACCCAGCTCCTCCCCAAGACACACACACTCATACACACAGCATCAGCACCACGCTTCTCCACCGTAGTTGAGCCGCCACGCACCATCTGCTCCCTTCAGGAGAGGGTGATTGATGCACCGCCCGTATAAAAGCTACGGGGATGACTCATCGACTCCCCGCCACGATGCTTGGTGCAGTGAGGAGGTGTTTGTGTATGTTTCTCCTTCTCTTTCACATCTCACATCACTGATCCTCAACCTCGCCAGAGCTTCAAAGTTTGCACTGTCTCAAGTTAATAACCAGCAATCGATGCTTTTTTTTTTTCAGTTGTGCAGTTCGTGGAGTGATTCTTAGAATTTTTACAGTCTCAGGGTTGAATTGACAGTGACGGGTTTTACAGCACACTCACTCGATCAGCTTCTCCACAACGATGACGTCCGAGAGAATAAAATGTGAACTTTTACTGCCCAGATTTGCAGCTGATTTTAAAACAGTTCTAATGAGCTCATTAAAAGTTTCCATTCAAAACCTGATGAGTCAGCTTAAAAGAAACAGAGTTAAATCTAATTAATGTTTCAGTATAAGCTTTACTTACTCATCAGCTGATAACAGCTTGCTAGATTGTGCGATATCCTCCTTCAAGGACTTCATTTCACCAGAAAGGTCGCAAGATTTAACATACTGACCCCTTACCCGGTGTTCAACTTCTCTGTAGTGCGTAGATTTTTTTAACTTTGATAAATGCTTTTCATGTGATCAACATTATGAATGTCTTCCAGAATAGACTGCGTTTGTCTGGTGCTTGACCAAACATAAGCAGCATTTGTTGTATAACCTGGTCCAATAACATGGTGTCAAGGTCAGTGAAAAGGGTTAGGGTAGGAACAAGGAGCCAGCCAATAGAAAGCAAAGCAAAGAGTTTTTATTTGGCCAGAGAACAAACTGTAGCTGGTTGCCCCCCAAGTTTTTTCTCTTTATTTGTCACGGCGAATGGGATGAGCCGTGTGGAAGAATTAAATGAAGATCCACGCGCAGACACTCGCTGAGATGCGAAGGTGGTTTATTGTAAAAAATATAAATAAAGCACAAGATGAAAATGGCAAACAGAACTAAAGATAATCTAAACTGGGAGAAACTAAACTACCAATCATGAACACGAACGAAGGTGAGCGGAGGCATGTGAAGGTGGCTGGCAGGGAAAACACATGGAGAATAGAGAGTTGACTCACAGACAGACCAACAACCATTACACGAGAAGACACGACTTAAATACACACAGAAGAACAACAACAGGGAGATTACAAACAGGTGGGGAACACAGCTGGAAGTAATTGACAAGATGAGACAGGGGAAGCAAAACTGAATACATGAGACACAAACCTTCACAATAAAACAGGAAATAATAAACCATAATGCAAAGATGCAATCTATACACTGAACTAAACCGACAGTACACAGGAGAACACAAAACCAGAGAACAAAACCCTAAACCAGAATAAACTGAAAAACTGAAAAATAGAATTATAATAATGATCAACAAAACACAACAGGAGAATCCATAATGCAAAATCAAACAAAAACACGAGAACTCAAAATGCCGTGACATTATTGTTAACCCGTCTTTAAGTCTGACATCATTAGCTGTTTCTGGTTCCAAACTTTGCTTCAGGTCCCAAACAAACACTGCAGCATCAATGAGAGTTAAAAACTGTCTATGTCAAGGTCCTGGGTCATGTTGACCCAGCATTCTTTGTTTTCTTGTATTTTTGTATTTTGTTCTTTGGTTCCTAGGTTGTTTAGTTTAGTTTATTAGAATTCCCCTCGTGTCCCCCCCCGTCTCCCTCAGCGTATCTGAGTCCCCATGCCTTGTTTTTCTTGTTTTGTTCCATGTTTTCCCCAGCCCGGTATGTCCGTGTTCTTCCCGTGTTCTCTCCCCACCTCCGGTCTGCGCCACTGTGTACTTCCTGTTTTACTTTGATAGTCTCCCATCAGTGTACGTCAGTGTTGTGTTTACTCCTGCCATGTCTCATTATAATTATCTGTTTCAGCTGTGTTCCCCGTGTGCTCCCACTTCCCTCGTTAACCCTCTGTGTATTTATGTCCGCATCTTTCTTAGTTCTGTGTCGTGTCGTCAATGTCTCATCCCTGGAGCTCTGTCTTTCCTCAGTTTATTATTCCCAGTGTAAGTTCTGTATCTTTGTTAAGCCTACAATAAAGTAGTGATTTTTGAGTTCAATTCTGTTTCCGTGAGTTTTACGTTTGGGACCTCACCTGCCTGCACACAGCCAGTCCATGGCAGTCTTTCATCTTTAATAAAATGGTCAGCGTTGCTGCTTTACCAGGTGTAACAATTAGAGGCTCCATCCAGGCAAAAACTCAACTTTTTTCCACTTGATAAAAGTTAATGTGAGGGTTCCTGATGGTTAGGGACAAATGCAATCGCATGGCAGGATGCTGTAACCTTCAGTCAGGAGAACAGCTGAGATAATCCATCCACAATACGAAGTTAGTCATTAATATACTGCTGCATCATAAGGTTTTATAAACTGAGCTTTAAAACATGCTGCCGATAAGGAGTGGTAATAAAAGCTGAGAGGCTTGTTCAGATTAAATGGAACAAGATACAAAATATTAAAACATGTTAAAACGCAACAGCCTGAATGAACATGGACTAGTAGATGTAGCAACGAAGCAAATGTAAAAGGCTAACAGCTAGCCAAGTCTGACTGCTTAGACGTAGCCACATCAACACAGTAACACACTGCCATTAAAGTTTCCACAGTTTACAGTTTTCCCCACAGCTCTGACCTTTATGCACGCGATCAAAGCTAGTTATTTGTAGGTTATACTAAGAGTATTTTCATTGCTTTACATGCCGTGAATTTATTTTTCTTAAGTTTTACAACAGTGTATCAAGTTTTTGCTTTCATTAATGAGGATCAATAAGAAATACACGTTCAACTTTATTCCCCTGTTTTAAAAAATGTCTGTAAAACAGGGCACATGATTGTCCATACGGTATATCAAACTGGCATCTGCGGTTCATTGTTATTTTTACTCTCAGAATGTTAAACAGCATCACCTACACAGCAGGCATTTTTCTCACCCTTCTGTCCTTCGTAGGCTCAACTTTATTGATATAATCGCTTTTTCCAGTCTCACTTATCACAGCGCTTAAAACTCACTTACAGCACTTGAGTAACACTGGGCAGTCCTTTTCATATGACAGACACCCATACTAACGCTTTGTCTGAGTGGCTGTGTTGCTTTCAGCCTCTATATATTTTTCTAATATTGTAGTTTTAATTTTCTTTTTAAAATCAGCTTCTTTGCTTCCAGTAGACTTATCCACATGCTGCCAGCATCACCCATTTATAGCTGTTAATGATGCCTCCAAGGATCAAAGCATCGTGTGTAGTGATACGTTTGGCTTATTGGGGTTATAAGGGCTACACCTGTGCTCAAACACACCTCCAAGTTTTGAAGACCTACTGAAAAAACCAATGAAGCCTACGGCATGCTGCCTGCTGCCTACAGATGTCAATATGTCAGATGTATGGTCTGTATTGGAACTATGTCTAAGTGCTTCGTCGCTCTCAATTAAAAACATAAACATGAAAAATTAGATTAATCGGGACACTAAAGAAGACTGAGTATTTCAGAGATTAGAAAAAGCACTTTGGTAGTTTGTGCTTACGTTGAGATAACACAATTAACACGACAAATCCGGGGCAGCTGTTATATGTGATAAAAATACATGTACTCAATGTTAATATCTAGTTGTTTTTTAGGTTTGGATTTCCAAACATTTGGTCTAATTTTCATCTCCATTAGAACAAAATAAAACATGACAAACACTAGAAAGAAAATGCAGATTGTGAAAGCAAACATTCACACTGTCATTTCCACCTTCTTTGTTTCCGAGATGTATTTTCCTACCTGAAAGCGGCGGTCCCAGTAGCCTCACATTGTTTTGTCACCTTTGAATGCTGAGCTGTGATCAAATTCCTCATTGAGATGCAGATGGAGGGCCGACCTGCCTCAGCCCCAGCTCGTGGCTTTGGAGGCAGCCGCCAGGGCTGTTTGTTCTCCCTCCGTGATTTCAGCTCATCATCTGGAGCAGAGACTAACAGGATCTCCTCCTCCTTTTCACACACAGCTGCACAGCCACTTCACCTCTCTGCAACCTTATTGTGCCGTATGAACCGGTGTTAAATCACGCTCAGTGGAAGTGCACAATGACACCGTGCTGGTACAGCACGCCTCCGATACAAATCGCACTCATGAGGGTGGACGATTATAATACACGTACAGAAAGTTAACACATTTCACATTTCAAGGCATTTAAAATAAAAGCATTCAGAACTGTTCCAATGCTATTGTGCAGGCTTAATACTCAATCTATCCAACGTTACGAATGTGGGGTCAACTACAATCACCAACCTGTTTAATGACAAATAGAAGTTAAAAAACAGAACCACCACAAATGGTTGAGCTCATCGTTTGAAATCACATTAACACTTACAGAGTGGAGAGCGTCTAACACCCTGTGGACTAATTTCTGTGTGAAGGACTGGGGACAAATGGGTGTGATGTTTTAGTGCTAGATCAGAAACTGGAATCCACTAATGGTGATAAATGACTGCCTGTGTATACACTCAGCAACAACATCGAGTAGTTTACAAATGAAGTCCACTAATCGCCTCAATAACAGTAAACCTCAGGGGGTCAAATGGGAGGGTTTATCGTGTCAGCAGGACATAAGAGACAACAAAAGCTTTCATACCCTGAGCTAGCTTTGCTCTAATTTGTGTTAAAGCTTGCTTACCTGGTAATGGATTGCTAGCTGTTTAAATTACTGACCTGAATGGATAAAGTCAGTTAACTTTCAGATTAAAGCAAAGTTATAGCTAGCTAGCCAACCTTAGCTTACTTGTGACCTAACGTCATAGCTAACAAAACGCTGCCCAAGTGTAGACGAGTTAGCTTCCCAGCTAACATGATATCCTTACTTAGAGATTACAATAAACTAAATTGAGCTTTAGCTAAAGATACACAATGGTTCAAAGAAAAGGTGTATAGTTAATGGATAGTTTCTACAGTGCTAGCACTCATTTGTTCATCACGTCCATGTCAGCTTTGTTCATATGCAAGGTTTTTAATTTTAACCATAGTTCTGTAACCATCTAACATAGACTTGCTATTAGCTGCGACATGAAACAATTGCACGTGCTTCTGTGAAAACAGAAGAATATATTTTTTGTAGGTGTATCCAAAGCCCGACAGACGTGATTCCTCTGTTGTCTAAAAACTAAAACGCCACAGTTAACCACAGTGTTCTACTTGGTTATGTTTGTTTCCATAAATAAAATCTAGGTACTTCTTTTTAATATCAAACCCTTCACTAGAAGATTTACAGCAGTTGTGTCTGCAAATTAGCTTTTACTAACTGAATCCACTGGAGTACGATTAAAGAATTACGATGCTCAGAGAAAAAAAGACTCATAATCGGAACAATGATGAGCAAAGAATAGAAGACACGTCATGTCTGAACAGGTCATTGTAAATAATAAACAAAGACAAATGAACAAGCTCACTCTGTTTGAGAATCAGATTTTGTGATGGAAAAAGCAAGACCGTGCAACAGAAAGAGAATTTCCTAAAGAGTCCGCAGTAGTGAAAGGATTAGATTACCCAGAAATTTACATAAAACTGAGCTAACTAAATTAAAATGTCTCATAAGTCGGTGTATAATAAATAGAAGTCCAATATAAGCCTCTGGGAAATTATCCAAACATCTGTAATATTAATCTCTACCCTGCTTCTGAAATATTGACCCTTCCCTCAACCGCGAGGCTTATTTGGATCTTTTAAAGTGTTCCTATAAAATACACACTTCTGAATTATCTCTGCTGATGCATCTCTTTTTTATTTGCATTAAATTAAAGGATTCACCAAGTGTGAAGCAAATACACTGCCACAGTGCCCTGACTGACACTGTATGACAGCAGATAGCTTTAGGGCTTGGGGGGGTGAGATTAACATGCATGGCTGAAATAATTGGACAGTGAATTAACCTTTGCGAGTACATTGTTCAGCACAGCGTAAAATGATGATCGCAAGCGAAGGAACGCAGCAGAGGAATACTAAATCCAGTGTGTGAAGAAAGTTAGCTTTGAATTTGCAAAGCTAATGTGCTGAAGCGAAACAGTAATCACTTTGGAATAAATGAAGAGAGCGCAGCGAGTCGTCAGTGGCAGAAAGTCCGTCGTGCGTCGGTCTTTTATCGCTTGATGAGTTTTGAAATTACTTTTTTTCTAAAATCCAAGAATGATATAAAAGTTCATTCACAATCTGAAATTTCCTCTAAAAAGACATTAGGTGATTAAAGTTATTATTTTGGACTATTTAACACGTTGCAGTTCTTGGTTCAGTTTGTACAACAAAAGTAAATCAGATGAAAACTTTCATTACAAATTATTCCACAAATAGATAATAGATTCAATTAAAATTAAAAATGTAATTTTGGGGTTGTTTCCGATTTTATGCTTGAAGAAGAAAAATCAAATTGTTGTTTCTGTGTTTTGTGTTTGACAGTGATTAACACATTTATTAGACCAGCTGTCACAGAACTAAGAAAACACAAATATTTTAATCAATGTCAAAAGCTTGTTTAAAACTAAAGAATTTATTATTTATTTTTCGAATAATGTGTGTGTGTGTGTGTGTGTGTGTGGCATAAACCTCACATTGGGTGGTGGTCTGATAAAGGAGTTGAGCACTGTATCTGTACCATGTACTATACTGTAGGGTTAATCCACTATTCGGTCTTTAAGTGATGATGTGATGATTCCTGCTTCTGGGTCCAAACTACCCTACATCTAATAAGGCTTTTGTGTTTTTAACGTGTTTTAATGATTTGTATCTTGTACTATTTAATCTCAAAAAGCCCCTAAAAATAGTCAGTGATCACTCTTGGCCTCTCACAGTTTTTATTACCGCTATTCATTTTAACGCTCAGTTTTTAAACCCTTACGCTGTAACTCCAGCCCCGCCCATGCAGCAGTATATGAAGGACTAACCTGGTATTGTGGATGGATTATCTCAGTTGTTCTCCTGACTGAAGTTTGGTCCGTTTACAGCATCCTGCCATGCGGTTGCATTTGTCCCTAACCATCAGGAACCCTCACGTTAACTTTTATCAAGTAGAAAAAAGTTAGCGTTCATCCTCCAGCTTCACTGTTTATGTTGTGTTATGCTAACATAGCTGTGTCGCTAGCGATCATGTAGCACATCATTATCTACCAGCTAGTCCAACTTCAGTAACCCTACAAACGTCACTGCTGTTTAGTTTTCTGTCTTTATTTATGTTGGAAGTGACAGCAGAGCTGTACATCTTAATTTCTCTCAGTCAGAATATGGTATATTATGTTTAGGTGGAAACTAGCGAGCTAACTTCCTGCTAACTTCTAATTCTGTTAAATTTAAAAAATTGTTTCCATGAATGTCTGGATGTTAAAATTAATTGTAAGACCTGGTAAAGCAGCAACACTGATCATTTTATTAAAGATGAAAGAACTTAGTTTGTAACTCTCAGTGATGCCGCAGTAATCATTTAACTTAGGGACCTGCAGTGGAGTTGCAGTGGTCCTCTACAAAGGGCCCCATCATGTTGCCCTACACTCAAATCATGACTACAAATCCTGGTATCACTACAAATTTCAACAAGCTCTTTATATGCCTCGTGTTATTTTTGAAGGGCGGCCTTATCGCACACAGATGTCCCGGACACGAAGACTGAAGTGTTTAACCTTTCTGAAACTGACTCCCTCCAAGCAGCCGTTGTCATTTTTCTAAGTGGTAATTGTATCGCTGTACGTTCAAATAAACTCAACATTACTGGATATACAGCACAGTGATAAGTGGTTATTCATGAATTAACCAAACCGTCCACAAACTGGAAAATCCTTGCTGGTTATCACAGCTCTGACCAACCCGGTAGATTAAGATGAAGAACTACTTTCTTCCTGCAATTGTAGATTTTTCTTGAACATTGTCCACTGTAAGCTTTCCTTTGGCATATCGCAATATTACCACTCTTTTTTAACTCCTTCTACACAAGTGATGAAGGCTTAAAGTTGTCTGTTTTAGATCAACAATAAACAGCTATATTTATTAGTCCCATTTTATTAGGTACACCTTGCTAGTATTGGGCTGAACCCCCATTTGCCTTCATTCTTCATGCATATTTTCAGCAGCATGCTGGAAACATTCCTACCATAAGTTCTGAACATAATCTCTTTGAATTTACTTCCTGCTTTGTTTTGTATTTTTTTTATGTCATCTTCTATTTTTATTTCCCGTGTTTCGTTTTTTCCTATGTTCGTTATTTTCTTATTGAGTTTATCCTAGCCTTCTGAGAAATTTTCTCCCAGATCTTTTTCCTCTCAAAGCCATGTCCTCTTTTGCTTTGGATCTATGAGCTAAATCATACAGCTGTGACAATCAGCTTGTCCAACATTTCTGATGGGGGAAATCAAGAGCAAATTCAGGCTGATGGGTTTTCATGATTCAGCAGCAAGATGAAATATTTAATAGGTTACCTTATTTAATATACACTTTGTGTTTAGTATTTGTGTACCTTCCATGGACAAATTGCATTCGGTCGGGAAGCACCAATATTAAGTTGTGATGCAAGCAGTTTGGTGTGTTGTTTGTAATAATTATTCTCTCAATCATTAATGTCGTTTCATTTTGCTTTCTTTTACAAGCATGTGCTGAGGAAGGTAAATGGACTGGTTCTTATATAGCACTTTTCTACTCTGAGCACTCAAAGCGCTTTACACAACTAATGCATTCACCCAAGCACATTTTTCTAAGTGCTTACTATCTAACATTCACACACATTCACACTCCGATGGATGCATCGGAGAGCAACATTAGTATCTTGCCCAAGGATATATGGCATGCAGACTGGAGGAACCTGGGATCGAACCACCAACCAGTTAGTAGCTGACCTGCTCTACCACCTGAGCTACAGCCACCCCATCGTTCTGTTGTTAATAGTTTTAACCATTCATAGTGAGTTTGACTTGTTGCCCTCTGTCCATTGTTTAGAGTCCCTGTGAGGAAGCCCCAAAGACTCCAGGTTCCTTTTATCCCTACTGCAACTTAATGGCAGATAACAGGCTTGTGGCTTTTAATTTTTTTTTCTTTTTAAATTTATTATTATTGTTTTGTTTATTCTTATTGTTGCTGTGCGGCTAAACTAATTTCCGTTTATGGGACAATAAAGTATTCAATTGAATTGAATTGGAGATTTACCTGAAGCACTGCTAGCTATGTGTCTGAAGGAAAATAGTCCACTTGTTGCTAAATGCAGTTATCTAATAGGTCAGATCTGTTCATTTGTTTCACCCCCCCCTAAATATCATGTTTTGTGGAGGCTGTCTCTCCCCACCTCCGGTCTGCGCCTCTGTGTACTTCCTGTTTTACTTTGATAGTCTCCCGTCAGTGTACGTCAGTGTTCTGTTTACTCCGGCCCTGTGTTCCCCATGTGCTGCCACTTCCCTCGTTAACCTTCTGTGTATTTATGTCCGCATCTTTCTCAGTTCTGCGTCGCGTTCTCCCTCATGACTGTGTGCCCCTCCGCGTGTTTCCTCACGAGTCTCTTCCTTAGAACCTCCCAGTTTAGTTTTGTATTGATTTGTATCACCTCTGCCTACTTCTGTAATAAAGCTTTATTTTAAGTTTAAGTTCTGTCCCCGTGAGTTTGCGTTTGGGTCCAATTCCTGCCTGCCACGCAGCCTGAGACATGACAGAATTTACCATGCCATCATTATTAAAAGATAAGTACATTTTTATAGTATCAACATACCTGTTAAAACATAGTGCATAGCTACATAATCAGTATATTGTATACAGTCATTGGTTAGGACCATCGTGTCTCAATGTGCTAGCAATGGGCAATTAATACGACACCCCTGCTTTTGCAAACGTATATTTATTTATTATTTTCATTGTGCTGTTAGACCAAGAATGGAGACGTCAACACCAGCATCTTCTACCAAAGCAAAGAGCCTTTTGAGAATCTTTTGGCAGCAAAATATAAATCAGGAATTTTATTCTTTATGCCGTTTTTCCTTTGAACTCATTTGGTTGTTTTTTTTTTTTAAATGCCAGAGCAGCCATTACACTTTTCATTGTTGTCACAGTTCTTCCCCCCTCTTCTTTCTTTTAGCAGCATTCTCTTCCAAATTTGTTAATGTTCAATGTTCATGTAATAAATATTTTTTAATTCTAATCTTTGACATGCATGATTTTGATTTTATATTGCACTTTACATTCAGCAAATTTTTATACTCCGTTGAAAAAACACAAGTACTTTTCATTACACTGTGTTTTATTGAATGCTGTTAAAGACAACATGCAAAAAAAATGCATGTACACCTTTCATATATTAAAACAGAAGTTGCAGTCTATGATTAACATAATGTAGAACCTAGGTACATGGCACTTTATGCTGGGAAAGTGGCAAGAGAAATGTTTTCTGTTTCTTCTGCTGGTAAATTAGTCCTGTTTATGAGGACTGCAAACCATGGGCAGCTGAGGAATAACTGGCAGGAACTGATAACAATGACTAGGACTGAACAATTAGTAATTTATTTTAATTAAAATGAAAATTATTATATTCTGATCTATCTATCTATCAATCTTTATATATATATATATATATATATAGAGAGATATATATATATATATATATATATATATATATATTTATATACATATATAGATATCTATATACATATATAGATATATACCTACAGTCACGATTACCGAGACTAACAGGCTGATATACAGTACGGCAGCAGTGATCAGTGAGATGCTTGGCTACAGGTTGAAAAGCCACAAGGGGCAGTACCCTCCATGGAGAAGGAGACTAGAGGC
>VUQR01031188.1:13665-26224 GCA_015108515.1 Hemichromis elongatus | reverse complement strand
GCACATTTCCACTGGACTTGCTGGCTGATATAGTTTTATTTTTGAGTGCCCAGCTCATATATACTTTTAAAAAGGAGAGTGTAAATGTTACTGGACATTCTTGTGTAATTGCCACTGAATAATTTATGTTATACTTTGTTATTGCTACAAAAGAATATTGATTTTATTATTATTTTACATTTACAACTTGTTTTTTTCTGGGGTCCTCTAGGCACCCCATCGAGGAGCAGTAGGCTGTGGATCTCTTAAGATCTCACTGTTGGGTTTGTAAGGTCATGCTACTCCTACATTTCTGTCTTGTTCAAAGAAAAGATATAAAACAAAGTTCAAAGCTAATCGACCTGTGTGTTCTCCTTTTTTAAAAAATAAGAATGGATAAGAGAATCGATAAAGAATCGAAAATGGAATCGGAATCGTGAAATTCTTATCAATACCCATCCCTACTCAGGTAGGCTGTGGCATTTAAATGATGTTCATGCCCAAACGAGATAACATTACACCACCACTACGAGCCTGAACCATTGATATAAGACAGGATGGACCCATGCTTAATGCCAAATCCTGATCCAATGATCGAGATGTCACAGCAGAAATCAAGGCAGTGTTTTTCGAATTTATTGACCAAATTTGGAGATAGTGTAAAAAGTCTCAGATTCCTGTTCTTAGCTAACATCAGTGGTACCTGGTATGATCTTCTGCTGTGCATTCAGAGATGCTCTTCTGTATACCTTGGTTGTAATGAGTGATTATTGGAGTTGCTGTTACTTTCCTATCAATTTGAACCAGTCCAGCCTTTCTCCTTTGACCTCTCACATCACCGTGTTGTGTTTGTCAAGATAGCTGCTGCTCACTAGATATTTGTTGTATTTTACAGACTACTCTCTGTAAATCCTAGAGATGGTTGTACGGGAAAGTCCCATTATATCAGTAGTTTCTGAAATATTCAGATTCATATTTCTTAAGTATTCTTATTTTGATGCTTTGATGATACACCGGTACAAAATCTCTCATTTTTGTTCTTTCAGTTGAGATGTGGTGACTGGGATGACCCATAGACAGGGAGATAAGTTCATTCAAACCACTGTAACAGAATGTCCCCCAACAACATAAAAGAGCCAACTACCCCTTCACTGTAGGCGTGAAACGTTCGAGGGCTTTCCTTGAATTCCTCACCTGTCACAATAGGAGTCAGAACAGGGATGATAGATCGTTTTCATGAATATCTCCATGTCTATACAATGTTTATGCTAGAAAAGGAGTAGGATGAAATTTACACTTTTTCTGTTTCTATTCCATTTTTTACCAATCAATATTCAGAATTTGAAATTATTTGATCCATACACCTTTAACTATATACAAGTCTACACTGGTATACAATACACACATAAAACAATTTAAGCTTGTAAACAAAACAAAAAAAAATCAACAAACTACATTTTTAAATTAACTAAGCACCCTATGGCCTATGTAACTAAATCTCTGAGCTTAGTGAAAATAAACTCACGAAAATTAGGTTTATATATATGATATGATGATGCAATTAAGAAGTCACTGACTTACTTCAATTGAAGGAGGTAAATAGATGGGATTCTTGGGAATTCTTTCACAGCAGTAGTGACCTCTGGATTGCCAATAAAATTGAATAAAATTGAGTTGTTCTCTTTATGTAATGCACTGTTGGGTGATGTAATGACATCTTTGGCAGAGTTGTTGAATTAAAATAATAATAAGATTTTACATGCAATTGAAACGTTACAATAGATCAATTTTATCATCCAATTTCTCATCGTCAAAGGATAAAGATGTCAAAGTTTTATGCTACGGAGCTCGGTGGTATTAATGCCTTAGTTACAGTGACAGATTCCAGCAGGCTATCTGAAAGTGGATCTGCTATGTTCACTGCATCCTGATGAGCACGCTCCTTGAGGGGCTTCTTTTAATTGGCCGCGCCCTTCAAGTAGCTCTGCATTTGTTTATACAGTACATGCACACACACATTCAGATTCCCACTGATGCGCGCACAGGCGTGCTGGCCCAAGATATCCTTGGAACCATCCGCTCTAGGTTATCCCAGTCTCGCAGCCTTTCACTTCTAATCAGAAAGACAGAAAAACTAAGTGGATAAATGAGCAAAATTCTATTTGTTTACACAGAGGAAGCTAAGGGGCAAATATATATATATAAAAAAAACAGTTGAAATGAAATACACTATTCCCCCAGATTACCAGTTCTTAATCCTCTCTGTGGGTTATTATTGTACTGTCAGAATATTTGGAGAGAGAACCAGCAGGAGAAATGCTGCAGTTTTAACCCCCCACTCTCTACAAGCCTTTTTTTCACATAAAAAAAGAAATAAAAGAAATCACAATAAATGTAAGTGTTGGCCCTTGTCTTGAAGATGGGGTGGGGGAAGAAGGAGGGCCAAAAGAATTAATGTTATGCGCGTATAGGGTGTTGACGCAGGTGGAGTCCTTTATGAAGGGATTTAGTTACATCTTTTTACAAAAAAATAAAAATCCACTTTGATACCGTATTATAATCCTTTAAAGGTGCCTACGCATAACAGAGCAGATCACTCCTTTCACTTTCACCTTGCACAACCCTCTATAAAACGACAAGTAAAATTTACACACAATATTCAGTTGTGTTTACCCAGCAGTGATCCATACTGATGGGAACCCTTTTCCCCCTGAAGATTATACAGATGAAGGTCCTAGTATGCACAAACTGAGCTGCCTAATTTGTTGAACACAGCACCCATCTCACTCTGCTGCAGTGTCATCTTTCATTCTGTGGTGTCATAGTTGTTCTCGCTGCATCTTTGGAACACACAGTGCCCACTTTTCTGTTTGTGTACAGATGAAAGTTGCATGGATGCGCTAATCCTATTGCAGATGCGAAAGGGTGCGATGAGCTGCTTGAACGTCAGTGACGCTGATTATACCACAATGGGGAGGCTGACTGATGGCCTAGTAAATTGTTAATTAGACAGAGCAGAAGCCGCTCTTAAATTAGACGCATGAATGGAGCCGTTGTCAGCCTTATAAGTCAACCCTGCTCTGCTCCTTTTCTTGCAGGCTACAGTGACATTCAGATAAAGCAGCTGGCTGATCCAAGATGTGAGCAGCGTAAGGCGAAGGGTTAGCATAACAGATCAACACCATAGTGCACATATAGCTAGAATCAGGGTTTTCAGGTTCAATTTTTGAATATCCAGGCAGTTTTTTAAAAAAAACACATGGATTGGGGATATAAGTGAAAACATAATAAATCCTGTGGCAAGCGATTCCTGCATGCACAGGTATCGCTAAATGACGAATTCCTGCTCCTATAGATCAACAGCTGAGAGCTTAATTGCTGCAGAGAAGGAGTTCTAACACTAGGTGTCTTTAGTAAACACAAACCAACATATAATTAGAAATATTGTGCTTGCATATCTGATATGTAATCTGCACACATTCATTACTGGCTGCTGTGCATTTCTACAGCAGGACTATAAAATGTTAAACTCAAGTTCTGAGAAAGAACTTCAGATTTTTTTTTATCCTGAAAGAATAGATGACAAACTAATGACAAACAGCCTGTGTTTGTCATTAGTTTGCAAGCTTAACAGATGGGAGCTGGTGTTTTGATGGAGCGTCTTACTGAAACGCTGCTACCACATTGTTGAGATGCTTAAGCCAGTGGGGTCACCTTTCTCTCCCTTTATGCATCGTTGGATTCTGTTCCTCCTTTATTTATCTTCATTCAAAGCAAAGTTCTTGACAATCACCCCAGGGTGCCGAATGTGAAGGACAAATACTGTATGTTGAAGACTGCATATATTAGCTTTCTAAGGTGTTTGTTAGAAGTAAACACAGACCTTGAGTTGACAGTCAATCATAAATAGATAGAAAGATAGATACCTCAGTTTGAGATGGTGGTAGAATGAAGGGGTTCAGAAATTCTGTGACATATTGTTCTTTACCTTGAATTGCAAAAACTTCCCAACAGTAATGCGTCTGCCTGTGAGCTTGAAATACCGCTGAAATATGTATGGGGAGCCCTTCAAAAGAAATAGGTCATTATTCCCCGACTCAGGGGAAATTGATCTGTAATAGATGTGAAAGCTCATTCTGTAGGTGCTAAACATATATAATGTGTACCTGTTCTGGCAGCTTTATACAAGAATTCCACAGTTTTTTTGTGCCTCCGATAACTTTCTTTCATACACAAATCGGTGTCCTCGATGTCTGGTGGGAGTAAAAGGATTTGTAGAGCAGGAAATGCATAATCCTGCAACTACGGTAGAAGGAAAGAGTTTCTAAACATACTCACAAGCATAACAGTGGAATCAATGAAGATCCCACTCATCTTCTCCGAGAAGAGTACCCTATAACCTTCACTTACAAAAAACAACAGCACTCTTTATCTGCATGTAATTGGACAGGGCTGACCCCACAAAGCAAAACAAAGTATGATGGAAAGGCACCTCTATCCAAACTAAGATGTGAGGTCCGTGTTCAAAAATGTTGACAAGAATTAGGTTTTGCTCTCAAGTCATTTCAACAGTCCAAAGTAGATTATTCTTATTAAAATGCAAATCTCACAAGTGTGCTTCACTTTATCTGTTGTTGTTTAGCATTGTGTGCTGAATACATATACCTTCCTATTCCCTTACCTTACATCTTTATTTTACTTGTCCTTTCTCCCACTTTTCTCGCAGTGTCTTGGTCATTCTTCCGTCTCTAACTCGAAGTCTTTACCACATACACACTGTGTGGCTTATATTTCTGTCTTCACTCTCAGGTGTAAATGCTGATTATCTCGTGTAGATATCAGGCCACGGCAAATTAAATGTGACCGCAGCTGGCCTGCCAGGACGTCCATTATAATGATATCTGTAATCTGCTGGGTTCAGGGGAAGCGGTGTCGGGGGGTTGGAAGATAGAGGGATGATGATGGAGGGGGATTCAGTATGGATCCAATGGCTGGCAGGAAAATAGAGCACATGGATTTCCACCACTGATGAGGTTCAAACTGACCATATGTCATCCATGGGTTTTAAGTCCTATGATCAGAATACCATCCAAGCTTGTAAACACACCGTAAGCTGAGGTTGTGTACAGTATGTTGTACTCATCATACTCCTTTATTTGGTCTAAAACTTGTACCATCTAGTATATAAATGAATAGTGGTTTCAGCTTTTAACCTTTGAATTTCCTGTCATATCCGTTAAGAGTGTATGGAGCTCTATGTTTAACCATATGGTCCAAATCCTGATAACTAATTGATTCCTTAGATTATATTAAATACACCATGTGGATCTGAAAAGTGTAGATGTGTGTAAAATCTGCAATCTCTGATAGTCAACAGGGAGCAACACCAAGTGCTGGAAAAATAAACCAAAATGTATAAATATATAAACTTACAAATTTTTTAATAACTAACAAGATACTTCCCGAATGATCTCTGAGCTCAGTTTCTAGTTTCAAGTTTAAGTTAATTTAACATAAAGGTTATTTTGTAAATAGATGATAAAACAGGTTATGCCTTTGGGATTTCCACTTTGTGATTGGAAAATTGGTAACATCAGAACATTGCAAAACTCCAAAAATCAATTGCTTTAAGTAAGTAAATTCATTTATATGCACATACCGCTATTTATTCCAGTTAGAGCTGCTGATAAAATGAAAAAAAACAACCCAAAACAAACAAACAAAAAACCGAAACAAGCTTATTTTTCAAAGATTTTAGGAGCTGCAAATATTTTCTCTCTACTATATTATCAGTTGGTAAGTTTCAGAATGGAAATTTATCCCTCTGCAGGGATTCTTGTTGATTATACTTGGGCACTGTGCAAAATTGAAATAACAATATTTAAATCTCACAGTGTAGCACTTTTACTCAACTCTAAGTGTAGAATAGAGATTACATTAGTGTAAAAAAAAAAAGAGGAAAACATGGAGTCCTTTGACATTAAGCCTCAGACAGCACAAAGCAAGAATTGATCTGATGAGCGAACCAGAGATGTGTCACTTTTGCGGTCACATCGGCTTGGCTGGCTCTCCAAACCCTCTAATCTAAAACGGTGCATGTTTTCACATGCCTGTACGTGTTCCCAGCAAAGCCTATCATCACAGCAATTATACCGAGGGGAGAGACGAGAACTGCCAACACTCAATCTCCGAGCTGTAAACAAATTATGCCGAGGGGTCTTGATGATGGCTGTGTGAGTAACAAAATAGTCTAAAACCAATTTTGATGGTCCCACTGTGCCGACTTGGGTCTTCAACCAGCAAGACTGTGCCATCGCTAGAAGGAAACTGGCTGGTTATAGCACTGCCTTCGGAGGTATGGTGTAGCTGTGTAGTATTTTTTTTTTTCAGGATGTATTTACTCATTTTGCATCGCTCATCAGAAGTACAAACCCCATCCATTTGCTTGGATATTGAGTTTTGACAGATCAGTCATTTCCTTTGTTAACATAAATCAAAGCTTGAAATTTGCACCTAGCACCTTCGCTAAGTAATTAATAGAGATACAAATTGCCATATGCTTCCTTAAACATAATTTATTTTGACACAATGGCAATAATTCAGAGAAGGCTCACGTTAGTTGATAATTAGTCAAACAGGTGGTGCCTTTTATTTCGATCCGTCACGTTTAAGCTCTTTTGTCATGTGGAAGTTTCCAGTTTTCAATAAATCTTTCTGCGGTTTTGCTATAGGTAATTGACAGGTTATGTTTTCTCCCCCTCCAAAGCTCCCTAGGAAGGCATTAGCATACTGAGTTTCGTGCCTGACTATGAAGTGATTCCCACCATGCCTTTAAAAGGCATCGCATGAACAGGCAGCCCATTATACCAAAGAGAAATATGAGACAAGAGAGAAAGCATGCTCTTCCTCCACTTTTTCTCTCAGCTCATACACACTTTAGTGAGAGAAGTTCGACACCTGCACACGTACTTGCACGGACACGTGCTTGCTGCTTGAATCCCCCCTCCCATCCCCGTTACTTGCTGACTCACGCAAGGTTTGGCAAACGGACCATAATTTCAGGAAGGGTGAGTGGTACATGTTACATTTCCAATTCCCAAAGTTAACTCTGGAGAAAAAGCCATGAAATAGCTTCACCTTCCTCTCCAAGTTAAAGACACCTGAGCCCTCCCAGGTTTTTCCTTTGTTTATTGTTTTTTACTCTACCATGACTCGGAAATTAGAGCTGGAAACTCTATAGACTCCATCAGCAGTTCACAATCACTCAGGATTTATAATACTTGGCTACTGGAAATGCACAGAAATTAAAGTGCTGTAGTACTTTCCAAAAGTCAATATCACAGTTAAAATCTAATGTCAACATCCCACAGTGTCACAAAATACATTACTGAGCAAGCTAAATGCATTATTTATAAGCGCATGCAGTTTTTCTTTTTTAAAGCCTAAAAGTGGGAAATTTTATGCATTCATATTAATGAATGTTCTTTACATTTAAAGCATTGCACAATTAGTACACACAATGCTGATCCAGTCTGTCAACACAGATAAATCTCTAAACCTTCTCATGCTCAGGCTACAAAAGAAAGTAACATAACAAAGAGAAATGTGGGCTTTCCCTCTTTATAAAAACACTTTATTAGCATTTGTTTAGAACTCACAATGCCAGAATGGGCAGAAGGGGGGGGGGGGGAATAAAAAAATCCAAACTTTTAGGATGTCAAGACGCTTTTTAGGGTTTTCGCTCACATTAACATGAAGAAAAAAAGAGCTACAGTCTTAAGCAGGAATTCTACTTTCCATGTCCTGCTAGGCCCTGATTACGTAAGTTTCGTCAACAGACAGTGCAAGGGTTCATGTGGATGTCCACGTGCCTGCCTTTTTTTGTGATCTCGCTTACTTGAATTGCATTACAGTTCGCAATTACGCACGCTCCCTAGGCAGCTGACTTCCAGCAGACACCAAAGAAGTATAAGAGGAATGAATACCTGGCTGTCGAGTCCTCACTGTCAGTATACATTAGACAAAAATGACGGTGTGAATTAAAACCATGAATGCAACAACAGAATAAAGCCGTGAATAGTTTTCTATCATTTTAGTAGTGGAGAGTACTCTCTACTGCTATGGGGGGAATCATAGCTATGGCCCTTCATAAAAACATATGTCGTGCTACATTTGTGATTAGTTCCTTTCTGAGATTTTTAGTCTCTCTGGTGTTTAAGAAAAAGTAAACGTTTTTGTCAGCTCATGCTTTTGCTAGCAGATTTAATTATCCCACATTTTATTATCCCACAGCAAATTAAGCATTTAGCTTTAGCCTCCCGGGTTTTATGTTGAGCCCAGCTACCATAGGGTGAGAGGTAGGGTATTCCCTGGACTTTTGCCAGTATGTGTGTATGGCTAACACAGATGGTCACAAATACAGCTCCCATGTACAAACAATTTAGAATCACCCATTAAGCTAACCCCACTAACTGCCTGCCTTTTGACTTTGGGAGGAAACCAAAGTTCCTGGAAAGAACCCACATACACAAAGGGGGAATTAAATTTCAATTCAATACCGTTTTATTTATATAGCACAAAATCACAACAACAGTTACCTCAAGGCGCTGTATATTGTCAAGTAAAGACCCTTCAGTAATATAGAACAAGCATACCCCACACAGAAAGGCTCAAATTGGGGAATCTAACCCAGGATTATCTTGTTGTGCGGCCTTAATCACCACGCCACCGTACTGCCCAAAATAAATAATCTGAATACTTTTTATTCATATAGCACCAATGCAAGTTTACCCTGGGCATTTTGAAGCATTATAATGATTTACATAATGATAAAGGAACTCAACTATTCCCTTTGAGCAAGCTCTTGACTACAGATTAATAAGTAGAGACCTCCATCAGAACAAGAATCACTTAGGGTGGCCATCTATCTTGATTGGTTGAGCTAAGGGGAAAGCAAAGAGAGAACAAATTATTTTAAAAAAAATCAAATAGTAACCAGTCCCCAGATTGGGGAGGCCTAAAACTGCAGATTAGTAACATGCAGCTTCAGAGCCAGACACACTTACAGAAGGGAGACAGGGAGACAGCAGAAAGCACTACAGAAGAGTTACTAACACGCAATAGTGGCAGTTAAGGGTTTTTATATAGGTTCAATAAGAAAGATCATTCTGTCATATTCTATCTCCATTCCTTTTTGTAATACTGACCATTTTTGCTGCTGTTTTTTAACTCCCATTTTTCAATTTAAATGAGGTTGAATTAACCTGATTTAAAATGTCAAAATTATACAAGGTATTGAAAAATCGATCTGCCCTTGTTCTCTCAGCCCATCAGCTAGGCCCTAGCCTCTGGTAAATTAATTCTTATCCGTCGTGTTCCCTTTTGAGCTATCTGTCATGCAACCTCGCTGTAGTGTTGAGAACATAAATTTCATAGTATGTTATTTTCCTCCCAGTCATGTTACGCAGCCATATTTTTGGTAAACCATATTTGAGGAAAACACTGGGGCATTGATCTGCTCAACTCTTCAATACTGCAATATTACATCAGATCAATGGCAGATTTTCCACTCTTCAGCAGGTAGCAGTTAGTGGTATTAATCTAGCTCGTAGTCTGCGCTGTCAGTTCACAGTTCATTCTCAGATTCTGTCAGTTCTTCAGTCATACAAGAGCCCAGCAATTGTGTTAAAAAAGCCCGGAGTTCCCAAACTAGGTTTCTTAGCATTGAAGAAGACCGAAAAAGTCACCCAGAAATGCCAAACTATGAACCACCAACGTCCTGGGCTACCCTTGACAGGGCACAGTCTCTCTAGACTGTAATGGCATCTGCCCCACTCATCTGGGGATTCTTATATATGTTGCATGATTTCTAAAACATTTCAATAATAATGGATGGATTGCATTTATATAGCGCTTTTCGAGGCCCTCAAAGCACTTTACAATTCCACTATTCATTCACTCTCGCAATAACACACTGGTGGAGACAAGCTACAGTTGTAGCCACAGCTGCCCTGGGGCAGACTGACAGAAGTGAGGCTGCCATATTGCGCCATCTACGCAATAAAAGGCGTTCTGTCTTATCAGAATCACAATACTTTAATAATCCCCAAGGAAATGATGTCTAAATTATGTCTTATCTTTCAGTGTTATAATTTTTTAACTCTAACTCCTTTTATCGCCTCTCTCTAATTCCTATTAATCACCATTTGTCCAAATCTTAGTTTATCAGTATTCAGGCTGCTACTTTAGCAGCTACACCGGAAATGTTATCCTAATCTCTTAAACATCTGGGTCACTGCTGGCCATCTGCTGCTAACATTTCATGACAATCTTGTTCAATTGTACAATACATACAAGTACATGTACATGTACATGTACAATGTGACACTAATCACAAGATCTTTCAGGTCTTAAGATTCCTGAGGTAAGATCAGCCTATTTAGTTGATGTTTGCTGGTCATTTCTGTCTATTTTCATCATATTTATTTATTTATTTATTTTTTGGTTCACTGCTTCTCACTGTCTTGCAGTCCCTTAACGACTAACCGATCACAGTCTCTCGTTCTTCTATCTGCTGACAACCTCTGGCCAAAGGCTGTCATTTCTTTTTCTCTGGTGTCCGACAGCCTCCAGTCAATCAGAAAGCTTAATTTTTTACCCTCTGCCCCCTGACATCCTCTAACCAATCAATGGCCTCTTTTCTAGCCTCCGATGGCCACCAGCCAATTAAAGGCTCTAATTTCTCGCTTTCTTTGACCCTAAACAGCCTCTGGATGATCAAGGGCTCTATTTTTTTTTTATTTCTGAACTCCAACATCCTCAATCCAATCAAATGCCCTCATTCTATCTCTGGCTTCGTTTCAATCAAAGGCTCTTATTTCTTTCTTTCTCTGTCCTCCAATGACTGCCAACCAATCAGAAGCCTACGTTCTTCCTCCCTCTCTCTCTCTCGTTCTCTAGCTCTCTTTCTTTAGCAGCCTCTAGCCAATCAACAACTCCCAGTCCTCTGCCTGTGACCTAGTCAGCTAGCCTTCTTTGCAAGATTTCATCTTTGCTGTCTTTAATCTATTTCTGACTTCTTCTCTCATCATAATTGTAACTGTTCTTTAACTGTCATTTCTCTTGACTTTGCCAATTTCATATCTTTTCTACTCTGAAGATGAGATTTCCATGCTATGTTAAGATTGCCCCTACTGTTCTCTTTCAGGCCCCGTTATAATCTCCTACCTTCTTCTGGGATTTTACACCACGATCTATCAAATTGTCAGTAATACTTAAAATTTCGAATCCTCACATTTTTACTGTTAATATTGCTCTTTTCTTCCAAATGAGCCCCCTTTGATGAAATTAAGTTTTTATCTATCTTAATTGAGGAAGACCTGTACTCTCACATTGAGTCATTATATCTCTTGGTCATATCCACAATGCTTCAAGGCATTTTTTCTCCAATACCTCTCTTTTCCCACATTTTCAAATTGAGCTCTAAAATTTAATGTCACTACAAAAAAACTAATCTATCTGTGTGCCCTGAGCCAATCAGCCCCTACTCCCACTCAGTGCTCCTCTTCATTTCCACCTTATCAATTGTCAAATGTGTGTTGTCCAAGTCTCTATCAGCCATCTGCTTACTCTGCTCTGCCACCCCCTGTTGTTGCACTCTCGGGTTTCCAGTCTCCATTGCCTGTCTTCATCTGGGATTTGACTGCAGGACGTCACTTCTCATTGAAGTATAAAATTTTGCATGCTCATTTTTTTGCAGCGAGGAAGGGAGGCGATAAACGAGTTATGAATAAATGTAAATGAACAGCCAAATTTATTGTACGGACACTATTCCTTTAATGACTCATAAACAGGTAAGAGAGCAAGTATACATTCAGAAATTCTTTGGGGGTCAATTGTAGTATCACAGCATTTCCTGATGACAAATTCTATCCACATACAACATTATAATAGAGAACGTTTTATTTCAAAAGCTATAGCATCATGCATTAGAAACCATAAACAGCCATTAGCTTCTTCCAGTGTGAAAGCACTGCACCTCACCACTGGCTAGGCAAGGCATTACTCAGCAAATGGAAACTGGAGACTGGAAACTTTATTGCAGATGAGTGGATGAAAGGAGAAATAGTTTACTGACATGAACTTTATGGGGCTCTTTTCTTCAAGGCTGCAGGGGAGAGCTTTTATTGGGCAAACGTTGTCAAGCAAAGCTGAAATAATGTTGACGTGTTTGAGTTGGCAGTATTACTTGAGATATCTATTCCCTCTTGAAACACTGAAAATTTAGGCTCTTATTAGGTTTTTGTTCAATTCTTACACTTCTGCTAAACCCTTGTTTTTTGTCTTTCACATCATTTCAAGGATATGCTTACTTTATAATTAGATGAAGATGGCTCCTCTTTTTTCTCCCAATAACAGGTCTTTTCAATGTTTCATCTGCTCCAGTAAAAACGACCACATTATGAAAGTGACATTGAAACAGCTCTTCTGTAATGATTTCTCTGCCAGTACAGCAACACACTAATTGTCGTTTTCATATCAGATCGGTGATTGAGCGCTGTCGGCATGGGGTTTTTTTTTA
>VUQR01031188.1:0-13645 GCA_015108515.1 Hemichromis elongatus | reverse complement strand
GGATTTTTTTTTAACCACACAATGGGTTTATCCAGCCCACTGCCATTACTATGCAAACTATCCTCCTGTGCACCACCGTCTCAGTGAGATAAAGTTGGAGCGGCGCATACTGGGACTATATTACATTATCGACTCCTCATCCACTTAACAGGAGAATCAACTCCGTTTACAACTAATTAAAGCCGTTAAAAGGGGGCACACAATAATGCATTTTTGCTTAGATAACAGAAGCACGGGTGGCAGCAGCAGCTGGGCTCATTCTACCGGCAGGTCAAGAAGAGAACAATTAACTGCATAGTAAAGTCGCAGCGTGACATGTTTGAGACAAGTGAAGATGGTGAATTGGGTACAGAGTGCTGATATGGGTGTCATCAAAACTGTAACTGATTGCTTCTCTCACTTAGCTCAAAAGCCCTACGCTAGGATCCATTGAAGAATTTATATATCTGTAAAGCAACAGCAAAAAATGTTTTACTGATCACAGCATAAGATTTGTGGCTCGCTCTGTAACGTCAGTGTTAGTAAGTTTCCAAGCGTTAGCGGCCATATTTCTATGGAACACTCAGATGCTTCTGCTGCTTTTGTAGCAGTACTTTGGAGCATGAATAGCTCTTGGGACAAATTATAGGTTACATCATTAACATTTACATAAAAATGCTTGGCAAGTTTTACCATGCATTATATGTTTCTACTTTATAGCATTTTCATTATCTACAATTCTAATGGAGGCTTATGCAGGTTAAATGTATTAAAGACTTGCATAATAGCTGTGACTGTCCACAGACAGATGCTACTTTTCAGCCATTACAACAGCCTGCAGCCTATGGGCAAAAAGGGTTCTATATAACCTACTTTATATATACAGTACATATTCCCATCATAAAAAAACTGTGGTGAAGGTTAACATTTTTTAAGATCCAGTGAAAAAGGTAGAGTGTGTGTCTCTTTACAGGGTGGGATGTAGGAATAAGCCAGAGTTACATAGATAAATATTCAGCGTCCAGATGTCGATTAAAAAGACAAAACAAAGCCTGGTTTCTAACATAAGGAGCAAGATGAAAGGAGAGGCTTTAAGAGTTCCTCCACCTAAGGTAAGCTGTTACAAAGCTGAGTCTGCAGTTATCTCATATGCACTGTGCTCAATACAGGAAGAGAGGAAAGGGAAGGGAAAATAAGGGCTCGGCATTCTGTTGCCAGATTGACTCCATCTTCAAAGAGATATTAACATAGCACCAGTTTCCTTTTATCTTCCTTTAATTTCAGTGATGCCAACCCAAATTAACATGACTGAAACTCAAAATATCACAAACGCGACCAATGGAGAGAAGGATTGAGAATAACAAAGAGAAAGGTATGCATTTTGAAGACAGTTATCTGCCTGCCAAACAGTGTTTTTCTCCATCACTGAGAAATCCTGGGTCAGTTGTCTGAAATTCTTCATTTCGTTGACCCAGTCATGTCAAATGATGTTCCTATGATTACACATGATGGCATGGGCAAATACTTTGGTATTAGCAAATTCCAGAGGATAACCTGGTGACATTACTATTTTATTGGTGAGGAAAAATATGTTACACAATCACTCCAAGTAACTGCTTTAATGACTGTTTTCCATGTCGGCGACAAAACCTACAGTCTTGCAGCTGTTCTTTACACAGTTTGTTGAAAAATTATCTTCTGATGAGGCAATGCTTCATTCCAAATGTGGTGTGGAAATTAAAAAAGACTTAAGCAACTTGTTTTGAATACCAAATAGAGGTTTTAAAGAAAATTGAAATAAATCAGTGCAGGCTTCCTATAGGCTGCTTAGATCAGTGGAAAAAAGGAAATAACCTATTTTGCATCAACTTTCATTGCAAATGAAAAAATGTCTGGAAGACAAACAATCTCTCTATCACCTCCATTCCTTATATATTTAATTGGCCTTATGTGTCTTGGAAAATGTCCTTTAACATTCTGCTCTGTTTGCATCTCAAACCTTGCAGAAAAGTTTAAACATGTCATCTCAGCAGGACCAAATGTCCTTCTTCCTTCACTGCGGAGCTACCCAGCAGCATAATGTTAGAGATCGAGTGCCACAGCAGCTTCCTAAGCCTCTCAAAAGAAGATTTCGGCTGCTCTTTCCCCATGCTACATTGCTGTCGCAGACATTGCATGTTTAAGATAAAACAGGGAATAGAGGATCTTGGAAGATGATGTAGCAGGGCTGGCGATGGCACAGAAGATCAGACTGCAGTGGAGAACTCTGGGAACTGAGAAAGACAGAGGGAGGAAAAGCATGCATACTAATATAGCCCTCAGCATTCTTGTCTCTCTTTCACTACTTTGCATAGAGGTCTTTACTTCAACTTTATATTTCATGGTTTTCATTTAATGATGCCTCCTACACTAGATTTCTCCTTTTGTATAACTTCCCCACTGAAGCACTCATGAATTACTAAGCTGAATTTTTTTTTCCCACTCTGTGTCTTCAATATGTCATCCTAATTCCTATACAACTACCTATACCATAGTGTCAACCTGACAGACATGTTGGTACTGCATAGAAGTAATTTACCTGAGGTATAATGTGGGTAATAACTGACACAGCATATTGGCTAGGGTAATTTACTTAGAAATGATGGTAGTCACAAGATAAATGACAGTGTGTCTGTGGTATTTCTTTCATTAGTTGCATACGGTATTATAGTGACTGTCTGAGAATGTGCTTAGCGTGGCTTATCTATCTGAAAAAGAATGATGAAAGCAGATGAAAATGATGGACGCTGGCTCCTCTGTCAGCATGAAGGAGAGAGATGTAAATTTCAAAGGCTCCTATGGTCATATATAGTCTTACGAGTTTTAAATAAACTCTAGTTTTGTTTTTTTTTACTAATGCCAATATTATCCAACCAGCCATTTTTAGTCACACTAGGAGCAACAGACTAAAGTGAGATTCCCAGACCACCTTGTCCCCAGGTACCTCCTACTCCAGTTCTTCCATGGGAATACTAAGGCCCTCCAACACTAGAAAAAAGAAGTTGAGCATGCATTGAGTCTCCTAGTTGGCTACATAATACATTACCTAGGATATATTTAATAGGCATTGTGGTCAAATACTCGAACAACCATAACTTTCAGTGTGGAGAAACATGAAAGAGCTCTCTCTAAATGACCCTACTCCTTATCTCTAAGTTTGAGCCCAGACACTTTCAGAGGAAGCTCATTTTTGATGTTTGTACATATTATCTTGTACTCTTCGTCACTAACAGCAGCCTGTGACCAAAGGCTGTAGCTAAATCCAGCAGAGTGGTTTGGTTTAAACTTGATTAAAACAAACAACGGTTTAAAAAAATTATATATTTTTAAATAAAATAAATAAACATACTAAACGAAAATGGATTTAGCTACATTCTGGACTTTGTTTCCTGGAATACAGTAGCTAATGAGCTGATGGAGACCCTAACAGCCAATCAGAATTTTTGCATCCAAGTCTGTGATTGGTTGGTTTTGTGGCACACTTATAATGGTGAGCGGAGAATAAATGTAGTTCTGTTATTAAGAAAAGATGCAGTCTCTTTAAAAATTTGTGCCATTGCTCGTAATGGTTCATATCTTTTCAATTCCTTAAATTTAGACTGTAACACATGCATTTTGAAAGCCAAGTAGAAATAATCCAGATGAAAACATTTATGAGTTTTCCTTAGACTTGGGAGCAAAGCCAGCTCAACTGTTTGGACATTGCTGAGTCATTTCTCAAATTGGTATCACATGCCCATCTGGAGGATAAGCAACATCAAATTGTTAGGCATATACACAAAGCCAAAGACAAGATAACAAAAACACTTTATAATTGGCCTTGTTAGCAATCAATTACCTTCACTTTGTTTAGCCATTATTCAATGTATACGATTTATTATATTGTCTTCTAATGACTAATAAGCTCTAATAAAAACAAAATTAGTGGAATTTTGCCCCCACCGGGTCAGGGACGAGACCCTGCCCCAGGTGGAGGAGTTTAAGTATCTCAGGGTCTGGTTCATGAGTAATGGGAGAAGGGAGCGGGATATCGACAGACGGATTGGTGCTGCGGCTGCAGTGATGCGGACGCTGTACCGGTCTGTTGTGGTGAAGGGAGAGCTGAGTGTAAAAGCGAAGCTCTCGATTTACCGGTCGATCTACGCCCCTACCCTCACCTATGGTCATGAGCTGTGGGTAGTGACCGAAAGAACGAGATCACGAATACAAGTGGCGGAAAGGGGATTCCTCCGAAGGGTGGCTGGCCTCTCCCTTAGAGATAGGATAAGAGGTACGGCCATTCGGGAGGGGCTCAGAGTAGAACCGCTGCTCCTCCACATCGAAAGGAGCCAGTTGAGGTGGTTCGGGCATCTGACAAGGATGCCCCCCGCGCGCCTCCTGGGTGAGGTTTTCCGGGCATGTCCCACCGGGAGGAGGCCCCGGGGCAGACCCAGGACATGCTGGAGAGATTATATCTCTCGGCTGGCCTGGAAACGCCTTGGTGTTGGAGGAGCTGGAGGAGGTGGCTGGGGAGAAGGAGGTCTGGGCTTCTTTGCTGGCTGCTGCCCCCATGACCCTGCCCCGGATAAGTGGAAGAAAATGGATGGATATATGCACCTTTATGTTCAAAAGACTCACTTTGCTTTGACACACATTTCAGGACTCACAAAGTCCCATTAAAACAGCAATACTTTACTATATTTATCTGTAACTTCCATATCAAAATGCTTTGCCTATTCAGAAGTGAAAAAAAATCCAGCCTGTTAAAGCAGGGCTGTATTTTTGAAATGATTACAGTGTGAAAAGATTTGACTTGATTTGTTTAGGAAAAATCCAAATAACAGTACTTAACTTACTTGGGTTTAATGTTGGATAGAAAATATCGTCCTGAAAAAGAAAGTAAGTCAGAAGATGGCATGATAGTCTAAATATGTTCACACCACCAACACATAGTTTCAGAGTTTCCCAACATCATAAGGCAGGCTTTTACGTCACTCACAGACACATATTCAGATTTTGGTTGACATGCGTAGTCAACAGGTGCAAGAACGCAACAGCTGCTGCTCGAATGCAATGATGCTGCCCTGGGGAGCCCACTGCCAGAGCTGGTTTGGGTTCATCACACATGTTTTATTTTTTTATTTTTTTTAACCAACTGTAGAAACCATGATTTAAAAGGGGGGAACCCAATAGTTCTATTCCCAGAGATGGGGTAAGTGAGTTTTTGTTAGTTTCCTTTATTATTCAGGCATCTATGTGACAGTTGTTTCCTGGAGGCATTAGCAGATATTGGTTTTTGTGAGTGATTAAATAAAACAGGTGAAATAGAAGAGTTAATGGCAGAATTCAGCAGATTTTGGGTTTTCAGTAGCAATGAAAAACCCAAACATTAACACCTCTTGACCTCTTCAAATAAGACAGATGGATAAGTTCTCCAGTTAGCTCCTTTGGTGCCTATTTAAGAAGCCGCCAGTCTGTACTCCCTGTTTTATCTGAGCCACGGAGGCACAATGGCTATTGGAGTACAAATGATTGATGCGGTCTCATCTCTCAGACTGTCACGCTCTCCTGATGAACAGATACTTTATCGACTTCGTATTGGGGAGTGTGTCTAGTCCTACTCTTTTAAAGACCAGAATCCAAATGGTGACCCCCAACCCTGATCTTGAAAGTGTTGGTTTAGGTGTGAGGTCCCATCTCAATGAAGGAGAACACAGCCTTGAGGATAAGGTAGAAACCACAAGAAATAGTCTTGTGCTCTGTACAAGATGACTGACAGAAAAAAAGAGATACCAGCATTTTGAATAATAGCATTAGCTAAGGTAACACGATTCCACTGATATTTGCTTTTGATATGCCATCTTTTTTCTTTTTGGCTCCATTCTGCTGCAAAATATATATTGGTCAGCTTACACTGAACAGCAAGCTTCTTATAGAAATTACTCTCTTCTTGTATGCACATATGAAAATGCCAAAGTAGAAGCTATTTCAAACACAAACAGACCTAATATTACATTTAAATATACAAGAGGATTTCCTGCTGTTGTTTGCTTATCCTTGCTTTGTGCTTCAGTTTAGGAAAAAAAAATAAAAAAAATGTAATCCACAAAGTCTCTCTTTCCTTGCAATAAGGTGATGGCTTTGCATTTTCACTCTTAAGCTCTGTCGGCTGTATCAGAGAGTGGCCTCTACAGAGGAAATTGTACAAACCCATGTAATAGCCCACTTCGCTTATAAAGGGCAGGTGCTTATCTTGTCCGTATAAGATCCCGGTCAGCCTCGTCTGTTGTACAGAAAATAGGTCATAACCTGCATGTTCAGCTCTGTGTCAACCACCCATCTCTAGGTTGGTGCAAGCTCTCAAGTGAAAAAAAAAGAAAAGAAAAAAAACTGAGGGAATACTGTGGAAAAATCATTCAATTCAATGCTTTTTAATATGAATATCATTCTTTTCATTTGGTGGCTTTCTCTCCCTTTTGTATTATGCACAGTGTGAGAGTTATAGTTAAGACAAGCAGTTTATTCCACGAAGAGATGCAGAAAATACTTAGATAATAGGTCTAATATCAGGGTATTGTCAACAAAAAGACAACAGAAAGACTAAAAATTGAAGGAGCATTCTGTTTGTATTTTCCTTCCAGTATTTGTGGCACTGCTTTTCTTGTCATTTTAAATAATCACTTTCATTTTGGCATTTAACCTAACACAACTTTGAATCGCAGAATTTTAATTGCAAAATTATACAACCAGAATAAGCAGCTTGTTTTAACACAGGCTCTTACTGCATGCGGGTGTTTCCTGCCATAAACCAAGATTTGGCCCTCATGAAACAAGAGTTTTGATTGGAAGCCAACATAAACGGTCAGGGTTTCCAGTGTATTTATTCACAAAGCCTAAGAACTATTAAAGTAACACGGCAATAAGATTGCATTATTTAGGCCCAAAGGCATATGTATTAATAATCAGAAGAATGATGACATTCTGAAACAAGTGACAGGAGCAACAAGGTAGGGAAATGAGGCAAAGAGCAATGCACAGTTGTATCTGCGCTAGAGATTATCACAGTGCTGTGCTGATATGTTATATGATGCCTATTTTGTTCAATTATATTTCAGCGATTTCTAATTCAGTGCATTATGGTAGTTGAGTCGCATTAATCTTACAGTGTCTCAATCTAATTTTGTTTTTATTAAACAACAGTATGTCATCTCTGTAGTCGGAGCATGTTCGGTGTGAATGGTTTTGTGTGTTTTCTTGGTTTTCCTTGCCTGGTGCTGGCATTTCAGTGTTGAATCATCGCACCTTATTAAATCAAATCTGCTGCTGGCAATACAAAATGGAGAATTTCGAAAGACGAGCGGAAGAAGGTCTCATTAATGGATTGCATTCTTTTTTTATCTTTCAAATAATGAATCTTTCTATTAATGTAGTGCTGACTTTGATGTCGATCCATAAGCGTATACACCATTAGTCATGAAACTGTCTACTTCTCACCATATTTTGCCTTTTTTTTTTCCCCCTGCATAGTTTTTTCGTGGCTTTGATTCCAGACTGCTTTATTATTTAGTAACATGCATAAACCCAGTTACAGAAAATATCTAGAATCTTGCAGTCGAATTGTATCAGTATGTGTGCCTGTATGCATCTATGCAGACAATACCAGTGACTGCAATTACAGTACATGTAAAACCGAAAAAGAAAAACGCACAAAACAGCATTTGAAAGAAACCAATGTTTCTTTGTTAAATAAGGGTCTTGAAACAATATCTGTTAAAACAAAGGAATAATAATGCAGGAATATTTGCAGATTGTATTTTAGTGGTTCTAAGAAACTGAATATCTTGCTGTGATTTTCTCATACTTTCCAGTGTGTTGTTCCATAATGCCATAAGGGAGTGGAATGAACACTAGGGGGCAAGCTTAAGCCTTTCTCACATGTCCAGAGCATATTTAGGCGTTTGAGTCTCTTCTTTTCTCTTCCATCCTTTAACACCTCATGCTGTGTGTGCGCACCACGTATGTGTTTGCTTCACAGAAGAATGTGCTTGTGACAGCCCATGAACCCACGTTTATTTGCATGTTTGTTTGCTTGTGGGTTTGTGTGTGGTGAGCCCGCCACATTAATCTTAATCCAAAACTAACGTTCGTCAGGCCACTTAGCATTCTGATTGAGGGACATTGTTCGAACGTCTGGCGTCTTGGATTAAAAATGAATTGCATTCCCAAATCTTTCCTTCTTTCTGTGTGACCACACGCAATGTCAAATTTCTGTTGTTGGCGGCTGTGTCTTCAGATATTCTAGTGTTTCCCTCCTTATTCGCCTCTGCTTGGATAGTCTGTCTTTGGTCTTTTCCGTTGCATAGTGGCTACAATCTCTCTTTCTCTCCCTCATCTCCTGCCTCATCCCACTGGCTTCCTTTCTCCTGCTCCTTTGTTATGAAGAGTCTCTCTTATTGCATGGTGGCTCCTTTGCAGTGTCTGCCTCAATTTGCATCTTTCCTTGATGTATAGTGTCAGCTCAGGCCTCCTGATCAAATTCTAACAGCTGATGACTGCTTTCATCCCCTGTTTAGCTGCCCTGCATTTGTGTAGCAGCCTCCCTGTTTCCCACAATTCTTTGCTAGTGCAGGAGTGGTGGCCGCCTGTGTCTGCTGGTCTGTCTGCTGCGTTGGTCTGTCTCTTGTTTGTTGCCAGGGATTGGGGAACAGATGGTGCGCTACGTTTTCCCCTGCAGAGGGTGAGTTCTACAAAGTGCATCATTGTGCAAAATGGGTTTTGCTGCAGAAATGTCTTCTACACCGTGTCATATTTAAAAATATCATCACCACTCTATTATATGCTATATACAACTTTCTCTCTTGGTTTCTTTACAGTGTAGTCTTTCTTTACTTGTTTATCCTATTTATTGTATCAAGATACATTTATACATGATTATAAACATCAAACATCAACATTTTTTTAAGCCTTTGAATGAAATCTTAAAGAGCTGAACATCCGATGAAAACTCAAGAGAGGCTTGGGAATTTCTTTGTGCTAAAGTAATGTTGGATCCACAGTTATTTGACAATTCAAAAGTTCTTTAGAGATTATATACTTCAGATGATCTCCCTTGACAATACTGCTGTAGCAAGAAATACATTTACAGGAAACCAGCACCAGTTCAATCATGTAGGTAGGACTCCCCTCTGGGAGGATGAGTGGGTTTAGTATGGATGGTAACTCTCAGGAGGCAGCTCTTTCTTAATACTGCCAAGGTAGATTAATTCATTTCCTACTAACGATTGTTGTCACTGATATTACCAAAGCACACGAATGGCAGCGATTGGCAGATTGGGTGATGTAACCCGTAGCCACTATCATACAAATGGTCAGGCCAGCTGAACCGTGTCACTCATAGCAGAAGTGCATTTTTACGAGAAAAAAAAATCACTTGTGCCTGGGCTAGTGCCAGGCAAAGATTAAAACTCTGCTCTCGCTAATCATAACAAAAAGCATGGGATTAGTCATTGCAGATAGAGTCAAGGTCCTTGCCCACACAGCTAATTGAGCTCTTATCTTGGCATAGACAGTAATACCATTAATCACACATAGCATGTCATGTTCACATGGATATGTGGAAACTCCATAAGCTCCCAGTGAGCTCTGAAAGTCCATGATATTTTGTTTTTAAAAGCCCCAACAGCTTTGTGAATGCGTATGAAGATTAGCATTTTGATTGAGTTTGTGTAAAAATCATAGAACCAACATTAACACATTAACATTTGGTGATTTGTGTTTACATGTTCCATTCATTGCAAATCGAATGCTCCTGCATTTATCTTTGCTAGCCAGACTAACGGCAATCTCATAATTTCTTTCTTAGAAAAGACACAGAGCATCTATTTTCCTGTTTACTCTGCTTTACTGGAGTTGATTTACCTTAGTTGCAGCAGAAGTGAAAGCGCAAACATAATCTATTGTTAACCACTGCAGTTGCTGCACAGCTGCTATTTATAGATGCCCTGGAGAAATGCACTGCAAACCTGTGAAGATGAATGTAGTTACAGTACTTTTTCTCTGCTCTCTGTCTTACCTGACTCAAAGCTATTTTGTTCTTTGGAAAACATGCATAACCATCTTCCATTGTCTTGTCCAATTTTCCCCAGGAGAGTGCAAAGTTGTTCTTGTTTCTATTCCTCTTTCCTTTTTCAAATTACACAAAACTTTAATTGCCAGCCAATGATGGGGTCTGTGAGAAAGCCCTAAAACACGAGTGCTCACATCAGTGTGCTCTAGTAAAATTAGCATGACAGTGGCAGGTGGCTGCGTTGGGAGTAAGGGGGAGGTGGTGGAGGAGGAAATACAGATATGAGCCAAGCACAATGATTGAAATCCCTGCTGTCAAGGGATGGACGCTCAGGTGATGTGGCACCGCACTGAAGCTCCTCTAAGCAGAATGCAGTCGGTAAGAAAGTCGACTTAAGAGGTTTCCAGATGAGAGGGGATCAAGCGACATTTTGTCCAGCGCCGTCTGTCTTTCTCTTTTTCCTTCTTGTTTTTCTAACAGGGCCACATGTTCAACAGCACGCATATGTGAACAGGCACATGTTAAACTACCAGCTAATACAATTGCATAACATGAACAGAACCTTTGTATGTAAACACTAATAATCAAAGAATAGAAGAATAGAAAAGAGGATTAATTTGAGAGACTCGGTGGCTTCTTGGGAGTAGTTTTGGGGATGTGGAAATGCCAAAAGAACATCTTAGAGCCACCGTTCTCAAAGTGTGGCCCAAGGACCTTTGGCAGCACTTTGTAACATTTTCCGTGACCCTTGACTGTGACAAGCAAGAATGCACTACTGTAAATTATAGTCATCTGTAGTTCATATTTGTGCCTTTTCAACACACATAACAAAGATATAACAAACACCGTGCTAAGTATGTCTGCATTATTGTACATTATTATCACACCTTGCTCCAGTTGATCTCAATCAGTCGCATGATAGGGTGAGGCAAGGTCTCACAATGGTTTCACCCAAAATCTCTGCTGATAATGGCCCACACCTTTTTCACACCATGGCTCATGTGGTGAGCCACATGATCAATTGTGGGTCAACGACCTTCGTAAGGTACAGCTCCCACTAGGGCTTGAATACCTGGGACTTTCCACCACTTAGGCTATGTTCACACTGCAGGTCTTAATGCTCAATTCCAATTCCAATCCGATTTTTTCTGTGTGGTTGTTCACACTACAAATAAAATGTGACAGCAAACGCACTCTAGTGTGAATGTTCACAGCCCTCACAGCAACCCGCATGCGCAAAAGAAGACGTTACACACAACGCGCTCTGTTTACAGAAGTAAAAAGGGCGAACACAGCAATACGACCCTTAGCTTGAATAGAATTGTCTCCCCATGTACTAATCAAGTCCAAAACTTCAGTTTCTGTCCATTGGCTCGCTCTGTCTCCAGTTTCCGCCGAGATGCTTTCTCGTTTGTCTTCTCCGGCGCTGGTAATTGGCGTCTGTCTTGTGTCAGTGACGTAAAAGACGGATTTAATGCGACATGACCGTTCAAACAGCAGTCGCATTCTAAAACATCGGATATGTATCGGATTCAGTACCACATACGAAAGTGACCCATATCGGATTTGAAAATATCGGATTTGTGCTGTTCACACTGTCATGCCATGATCCGATATGAGTTACAAAAGGTCAAAAGAATCGGATTAGATGCACGTTTGCCTGTAGTGTGAACGTAGCCTAAGTCTTAGAACTGAAGAAGCTTCTCAGATGGGGAAGTGAAACGTCTTGAAGAAACTTAAACTAGTCCGGTTGCTTTTCTTTCCAAGCTCCTTAAAACTTACAGATTATGAATTTTCACACACATCAAATTCACTTAAAGATAACATGTTGTATTTAGTGAGTTTTGCAGCAACCTACCAATAACTGTTTGCCATCTTTGGTGAAGTGACGCAAAAAACTGAAGTAAATTTGCAGGTGTCAGCTGTTAAGATATATGGTGTGAGATTATATAAGGCAAACACAGTCATGGCATTTAGGTGGCTTTCGAGTTTTGCATATATACAAATTGAACCTACTAAACCTATAATGTGATGCAGCTAATCCGCTAAATCCCAACAAAACAGGCACATAACGTAACACGGTATGAACAGATTTCTCACTAAAATCAACTTTTAAAATAATTTACCAGCTGCATTCAAAGACACTCAACATTTGTAGTATTCTTACAGTGGTAGATCAGTTAATTTGAATCTATTTGTGTGCTGTTTAATTTGGATATCTCTATTTTATTTCATCCAACAGTTGCCTTGAACTCATATTCTTATATTTCAGTGCTTTGTGATTCTAAAACTGAGACTAGCATACTTTCTAAAATTTATGTAACACATAGTGTTTGCCTCACTTTTAACATTCAAAACGCTGGAGTGTTATAACCCGAAAAAACGCTAATAGCACTGGACTACTGATTAAATGGTAATCTCACATTTTACTGCATTGGGTAGAGCATTATATCAAAATTGTTGGGGCATAGATGTACCAAGAGTACCATTAAAAGGTCTGCAATTCATTTCTATTATTCAGACATATCAGGCCCATTAGCACAAGAACTACAAATGGCATTCATATTACAAGCCACCGAGAGCTTACAAGATGGAGCTCGAGGGAGAAAGGAACAGCTGAAGGATGCAGTTTAAAAATACCAGATTGTTTTTCTCCAGGGCTGGAATGACTCATTACCCAGGCAGCAAAGCAGGAAGTCTTGTCAGTTGGGTCATCCCACACTACAGTGACACGCAAATTGAGCCAGCGCATCATTTACAGTGTTACAGTTATTTTGGAACTGTGACAGCAACAACAATACACACAAATACTTGTATGCAATTCCATATGAATAGATACACACACTTACACACCTGTGTTGGAATCCGGTTAAGTGATGTGTGCAAAATGCTTTAGGTTTTTGGATTCTGGGCGGCATGCTAAGGTCTCGGGTGGCCACCATATGCTGGCGTGTTTATCCCCTCTTCTCAACTCGTGACTGTTTTTTTCAGAAGGGAGGGGTGTAGGCTGACCAACCCATTGCTCGGACGCTGCAGCATCACTCACTTTGCTCTTATTGAATGGTGTGATGTGATGCTGTCACGGTTCTGGGTCTTTGTGACCCAGCATTTTGAATTCTCGTATTTTTTTATATTATGGTTTATGTTCCGAGTCCTTGTTTATACTGCTTTGATTATTATTTCCCTCGGTTTCAGTTATGGTTGTCAGGGATTTAGTTCTTAGGTTTTTGTGTGATGGCTTCCCTGTGTTCAGTGTTGTGTCCATTGTGCTTTTCAGGTCCCTATGTTTCCGGCTCCCCAGTCTGTTAAGTTTACTTGTCTAAGTTCAGTCAGTGTGTTTCCTGTTTTACTTTGAAGGTCTGTGTCTCATGTCAGTGTTTCTAGTTTTGCTTCCCTTGTGTCGTCCTGCCTAATCACTCCCAGCTGTGCTCTCCTCCTGTGTCTCGTTCCCCTCGTCATCCCTCAGGTTATTTAAGCCCCATGTTTCTCTTTGTCAGTGTCGTGTCCTCCATCATAGCTGTGTGTTATGTGCCTTGTATCTTCCATGTGTTTGTTATTAATTTCCCAGTTTAGTTTTGTACT
>VUQR01031186.1:0-17333 GCA_015108515.1 Hemichromis elongatus | reverse complement strand
GCTTATTCCAAAAAAAAAAAAAAAAAAAAATTGCCTGCTCCTTTGCTCTTGGACACTTTATTCCTGTTTTTTTTTTTTTTCCTTTTCTTTTTTTTTCTTTCATGTAACTTCCTGGACTATTGTTGCTGTTATGGAAGTATTATAGCAACGTAAAGTCAATTAAAACAATAGAGAATAACATTTGCTCATTTTTATATTATACATATAATCACATAAACATTTCATATTTCTTTTTCCTGAAGGTATGAGCTCACTCTACCCGGGCTGAAGAAATAAGTGTGGGAAGTACAACTGAGAGAAACTTCAGCTTGAAAAGCTGCCGCTGCAACCACTGCAGAGAAAATGACTCCTTACTCAGCCTAAACACTGCAACACTTTGTCACTGTGTGTGTGTGTGTCATTAACATGCTTTCCAGAAAATATCAGCACAGGTTTGTATTAGTTTTTGTTACAAAAAAGTCCCTTAATAACAATGAGGAGAAAGGATAGCGAAAGCAAAGCAATGTCTTTATATTTGGTTTTTAGCCAAAGTTCCTTTTTTGTGTTTTATTGTAAATAGATTTATTGACAGTTTTATGTATATATATATATATTGGGAGAAATCAAGTTAAAGCCAAATGTTTGTTACATGTGCATGGTGAGGAAGGATTACACATTTTAATAAACACTGAAATGCACAAAGTCACACTGAGCAGATTTGACATAGAGGCAGCTGAGCTGTTCTGTAGCTCATTGGAAGAAAAACTGCATCCAAGAGAAGCACAAGCCAAGTTCTTTGGCCTCAGTTACTGACTCTTTAGGATAGCATCCTTTTTAAACCTAATGCTCTCAGACCATTCAGACTAACATCTCAGTACTCCCTCATTCTCTTTATGAAGGACTAACAGTTCTGAGCTGAATAGTTCATCAAAGGTTTGACAGGAACAATTCAAAGAAAGACCTTTTTTGTATTTATGTATTATTTAAAACAATCTCAGTTGTAGTTGATAAATTTGTTACAACAGGTGGCAGAATATATTTAGTAGAACTGTTTTCAGACTGCCAGAGATCTATGGTGGATAAAGGCTTTGCTTTGGCTAATAGTTTGATGTTTTTCTGTTTTCTGTTAATTATTGAGCAGGAAAAAGTTCTTAGTTGTTGTTTTTTGAGCTGAAGCTAAAAAGGACTCTAGTTTTCAATTATTATTTATGGCAAATAAATACTTTCAAACAAATACATGGCTGATTTGACATCATTTCAGTGTGAGAGTGTGACTGTGTCTCTTATAGCAGCTTCTCAGATGACCAGCTGGGGGCATGGATTACCCTATTCTCAAACCCTGAACGTCGGGGAGGATTATAATCGGTTGTGTTTGTTAGTCCACATATACAGATGGGCTTGGTCACTTAAACAGGCCTTCCGTTACTTAAATGTAACATTACACCGAAGTACTGTTATCACAATATAAGGAAAAATAACGCACCCCTGCTTTAGGGCATGTTAATTGGTTACCTGGAAACAGCCCTAGCAACAACTCTGAGTTTCTTTAAACAGTTTAACATTAGCTTATTATAAATATGAAGTTTTACAAATTGATTAAAAAACACTTTAGGTTTAAACTATCCAACAGTATCACACACTTTTGTAGTATTCATGATACATAAGCTTTGATATTATAAGTACTTGACAAATTATTTGAAAGGACATTAAGGTTTGTATCATTTCTGACTGAAAGATATTTACTGCAGTTTATTCATTTGTATGCAGTATCTTATATAACCCCTAGAGGGAAGCATTGGGTGTAAAAATACAGAATACAGAATCCTTTCATTCTGGAGTTGTTGGACGTCTGCCTGACTGACTCTTGCTCTGGGAGTTTGCTGCTCTTAGGCTCACAAGCCAGTTGGTGTCGCTGTTGTGTCAGGCCTCTTTCTTCTAGATCAGGGGTGCTCAATCCCAGTCCTCCAGAGCTACCGTCCTGCAGCTTTTAGATGCATCCTTGTTCCAACACACCTGAATCAAATCAGTGGCTTGATATCAGGCCTTTGCCAAGCTTGATGGCATGCTGAAGAGGTAATCAAACCATTCGTTTCAGCTGTGTTGGAGCAGGGATGCATCTAAAAGCTGCTGGACGGTAGCTCTCGAGGACTAGGATTGAGCAACCCTGATCTAGATCAATGGTTCTCAAACTTTCCACAATGAGTACCACCTCATAAAATATATGGCTCTTGAAGTACAGTAGTATAGGCCTATTTTACACCACATACAGTTTACACAAGACAATTTTATTTCTTATATAAATGTTATTTATTTTAACTGTCAGAAACAGGATGCGGTGAGTGATAATAACTGTACTGTACTGCATTAAAACATTCACAGCAGGTGGGATATCTGGTCTTTAAGTGATGGCGTGATGAAACCTGCTTCCAGGTCCAAACTAATCTGCATTTATTAAGGCTGTTGTGTTTTTAACATGGTTTGTATCTTGTTCTATTTAATCTGAAGAAGCCCCTAAAAAAAAAATGATGTAACTACAACCTAGCCCATGCAGCAGGTTCTCCTGACTAAAGTTTTGTCCGTTTACAGCATCCTCCCATGCGATTGCATTTGTCCCTAACCATCGGGAACCCTCACGTTAACTTTTATCAAGTGGAAAAAAAAGTTAGCATTCATCCTCCAGCTTCACTGTGTTAATATTATGCTAACAATAGCTGTGTAGCTAGCCAACACGTAGCACATCATTATATATCAGCTAGTCCAATTTCAGTAACCATACAAACGCCACTGCTGTTTATTTTTCTGTCTTCATTTATGTCACAAGTGATAGCAGAGCTGTACATTTATTTTTTGCAGTGGCAGTTAAGCTGCTGGATTTTTTTACCTGGGTGATGATGATGATGATGATGATGATGATGATGATGATGATGATGCTCTCGAGCTCATGGAGAGCACGCTGTCCTTGCTAGGAACAGATGATGGCAAAATTCTCTTCACTTACCTCTTCCTCAGAAAATTGCCGGCACCAGTGTGAGCTGGCCTCGCCAACTGACTGCTGTGGGCCACAAAGGATTACCGCTCACTAGCAGAAAAAGCGGATCGCACGCTCATGACTATCAGGAGGTTTGGCATCCAGGCGATAGTTCCCGACTCACCGACGGCATCTCCCGCACCCCCACCGATTCTCCCGGGGGCCTCTGATGCTGGCTGTACCGCCGAAAAGGGGTGTGTTTTTACCATCAGCGTGACAGCAACGAGCCGCCTTTGCAGTTTTAAGGCCAAGGCCCACCAGCACTCTGTAGTGGCTGCGATAAAGGCTGCTCTTCATAGAGGACTCACCCTCAGGGAGACGTTTTCTGGTTTACCCCCAGCTCCCAGAAGAGCCTCGGGAACTCTTGTGTCATCTTTGCATACGTCCACAATAGTATATTATTTAATGTTAAAAAAAAAAATGGCGATTTTCCACATATCACCACCGAGAGCCCAAGTACCACTAGTGGTACGCGTACCACAGTTTGGGAACCACTGTTCTAGATGAAGAACAGGCCATTGATTCCCTTGGCCTCTGCTTCTCTGGTGTGTCTCATTATGGACATGTTGTTGTACCCTTTTCATCCAGGTCCTGTTTTTTTATAATGCCCTGCTGCACCTCAGTAAACCAGCTATAACTATAGTTGGCTATAACTATGAAATCCATCCTGGCTTCCCTGGTACACCAGTGCTCACATTTGTAAGCATCTCCTCTGATGGTTCTTTGTAGGTAAGCTGGTGGAGTTGGGTGACACTTCACTTTTTTTTAATATAGTGCAATAGTCTTGAAAAAGTAATTAGCTACTCGATTCATCAATTTAATGAAAGCTGAAGCAAGTAATGAAGTTATAGCTCTTATTCACAGAGCTTTACTCAAGTGAAACTCTGATTTTCACTCTGGCGCCATCTGCAGGACAGACTCCATCAGAGCAGATACTACTTTGCATCTGATTCTCCTGAATTGCACAACAGGGTACACACCATGTGAAAACTTTTACTAAATTCAAATACACCTATGAAAGTCACACATAATGTTGTTGTTGTTGTTCAAAATTACTTTTACAGTGGAATTCCTTTTTTTTTTCTTTTTTTCTTTTTTTTTTAAAGCTGAACACATTCCCCGCACGCCTCCCCCCAAGTACGCCTACCTGCATTTAAGAAGTTTCAACACGGAAGTTTTAGGATTACGGTGGTGGCTGCTTGAGTGCAGTAGACTGGTTTGTCTACTCTTTAAACCAAAGTCAGACATAAGAAAACTCATTTGTTCAGGCACTGATCCAAAATAGGTTTGCTGAACGTTTGGCAACAGGTCCTGGCGGGGAGTACGACCCAATGGCATCCACCGGACTGTTGCATCCTAGCGGCCCGGCACAAGGAGCAAGGTCCAGGGAGAGTCTATTGATCAGCGTGAAAATGTTCAGCTCCTCGGCGATTGGTGAAATATTAATAGATTTCCTGATGTACTTCGGAAGAGCCGTGGTCATCTTCTACCCCATCTACCTGACAGGTTATCTGGGTCTCAGTATCAGCTGGGTGCTGCTGTGCATGTTTGTGCTCACTTACTGGAAGACAAATCGCCTGTGGAAAAGCGCCCGAATTGGATCAGCCATTGAGTTAGTGGACAGTGAATTACAAGTGGTCAACACCGAGCTGAAAAGTGCTATTCAAATGGCATCCTGGGTATGTAATAAATAAATATGCTTATAAAATGAGACTGTTGATGGGCATCTTTACTCTGTGTATCCCGCTTTGCTTTAAAGTATTTCAACAGCCTGACACCAAATGTATTTAACTGACCTGTGGGAAAGAAAGAGAGGCGATAGAAAATAAGAGACGTTTCTTCTTATGTCACAGGATTTCAACATGTACAGGAGATGTGCCATCAGATTAGATTTTACTGATGGCTCCAGGTTGTGTCTTGTTTGTGTGTGCGTGACTTAGAGAGAGAAGATGCTTCTGTTGATAATGACTGACTTAATGGATTGAAATCTAAAATACAAGTTTGACTTAATGTATGATTCCATTTAAATAAAGAAGCTTTAATAAATTTACTTTGAGTTGTAAGTTTCCCCTCTTCCCCATCTTGCCCGTTTCAGTATTGAACACTTTAGTTTAGCTGTATTAGAGCAAACGGCTCTCACAGATACTAAGAAGTTTTGATAAGTCTTAAAATAAATCATACCGTGCCCGTCCTCTACCATTGTAATAAAAAAATACCCCCAATTTTGTGGAATAGGAAATATCAGTGTAATTCCTTGGAGTTGAATCCACCACTCTTAGAAGCATTCCATTTTTTTAAATTTAATTTTAAAATACTTATAATCTATTATTAGGATTTAATAACACCAAATACATCTTCAACATCATTCTGAATACTCGCTGGTGTTATACAGACAGTATTAATTGAAAATTTGATTCCAGACCTACTTCTAGCTTTAACTTCATGTTTTTTTCCCCCCAAAAGGTGCAATACACAGATGTGGAGAATGTTCAATGGCTCAATAAGGTACAGTATTAAAGTTATTTTGCCTAAGTTACCTCAGGTGAGGTAGGTAAGTCCCAGTATTTTATCAATGATCTTTTGTTTTTATAGAGTAAAAAGTATTTAGCAATCTAACATAAATGTGCTCTTTGCTCGACAAATTACAGGCAACGTGCAAAAATCTTGAGCCACCCCTCATTCATATTGTTTTTGCTTCCAGGCCAGATGATCTATTTTTGATAGTTGTACAGACTTTTTCTTTGGACACTGGCTGCTTTTTCATTCCATTTCAGTTCCGTTTTTAGTTGAATGTTTTCAGAGAACTTTATTCTAAATGTCTGAATGTTGTTAATCCACTTAATGCTCATCTACATATCATCTCAAGATAACAACAAAAACTTGACTCAGAGAATGAACAGGTGTTGCGTGTACCTAAGACTGTATCTGGTATCTATGTGGTGAGGCGATCTCAAAGATTAGTAGTAGCATAGTTTCTGCTTTACAGCTAGAAGGTTCCTGGTTTGAACTTCCTGCTGCTGGTGTGAGGTTTTGAGCGTACTCACTGGAAGGTTTTCAAAGAGAGCTCAGATCTAGAGGGCTATGCATCTGCTGTTATGTCCTATGTGCAGCTCTGCACTGATGCTGTCCTACCCACTAAGACTGTCGAGGTTTTTCCTAATCAGAAGCCATGGATGGATGGATGGTACTGTGCAGTCCCTGCTCAAAGCCCAAGACACTGCCTACATGTCACGTGACAGGCTGGTGTACAGCAATGCCCAATGGGATTTGAAAATAGGAATACGGCTGGCAAAATGTAGGTACAGGTGATGCATTGAAGAGCAGTTCAACAACAATAACCCGGGGAACATGTGAAGAGGACTAAGGACCATGGCAGACTGCAGGAGCACCAGCCAGCAGATCAGTTGGGATCCCTCACTTCCTGATACCCTGAACAGTTTCTTCTCCAGATTTCACACCCCTGGGCAGAACATCATCCATCCTGATCCTAAATACAGGCATACAGCAGGGCCTGTTCAGTCCTGCTCTTTTACACACTATTCACCAATGACTGCACAGCTATCCACTCCTCAAACATGGTTCTGAAGTTTGCAGACCACACCACCTTAGTGGGTTATAACAAACAATGATAAGACCCTCTACAGAGAGGAGTTCCAGCACCTGTTCCAGTGGTGTTTACTGAACAATCTGGTGCTTAACATCAGCAAGAGGTCATCGTAGACTACAGGAGGGTGTGGATAACATCAAACTCCTGGGCCTCTACATCATCTTGGGCCTGACTTGGTCACTAAACACCTCCTCTCTGGTGAGGAAGGCCTCTTCTTCCTCAGGATACTGAAGAGGCCTGGACTCAAGAATTTTTACAGAGCTGTGATTGAGAGCATCCTCTGCCAGGGCATGACTGTGTGGTACAGCAGCTGCACAGCCCAGGACTAAAAGACTTGGCCCGGGTGGTGAAAACTGCCCAGCAGATTGTAGGGAGAGAGCTAACAGACCTCAATTAAGTACACGCTGGCAGGCTGCAAAGGAAGGCCAGTCGTATTGCTGCTGACCCCACTCACCCTCCACACTAGCTGATCGTACCGCTGCTAAAACGACACGTAAAGACCACCTCCACCCGGCTAAAGGAACAGCTTTTTCCCGAGAGCTGTGAAAGCCATCCGCTCAGCTCACCTGCAGACACGCTCACATAGAGTAATGGACCCCCTGCACACACACATGTCCAGTCACTCTACTCTAAAGACTGCTAAAAACATGGGAGTGGTTCTGCATTCATCTTTGTTTTACTCTTGTTTATTTTTTTACATTTATTTAGCTTTTTTGTATTTTCTTCATTCGCCAGGGTTTCAGTGTAATTTTTATGTTCTAGCAGCATAATGACAATAAACAAATCTTCAGTCTTGAATCTGGACCAATGAGCTCTAGGTTTTCATGGACTCCAGTCAAATTGAAGCAGTTTTTTCCCCATGTATCAGCAAAATATATAATACTGACATAATCCCACATGGACACATGAATATGTTGGTAGGTTAGACTAATATAAGCGTTATTTTCAGGGCTCAGTCTCCTATAACAAGTACCCAAGTAGCTACCCCTAAATGTGACCTCACCCACCTCTATGTGGGTGAGGTCATATTGGTAGTATTTGAATGCAATGTAATTTGGGCTGTGAAATGTGTTATTAAATTACTAAAGAAAAACTAAGAATAAGTTGTGATTTTAAAAAAGTTAAGCCATTTGAATACATTAAGCCTTTTTGTGTTCACCTCATTTAAGAGAACGTGTAAAACTCTGTGATCCCATTGGTGCTGAAACAACTTGTGTTAAAGTGGTGTGTGTGTGTGTGTGTGTTTTTTTTTATGTGTCCAGGTGTTGGAGCAGGCGTGGCCGTTCTTTGGGATGTACATGGAGAAACTACTTAGAGAAAAGACCCAGCCGTCCATCAGGGCCTCCAATCCTGGGCTCAAAGCATTCACGTTTACAAAGATCCACTTTGGATACAAGGTGTGTGGTTTTGATTTATGTACTATTTTTATTTGTTCTGCTTCAATATTCAGTGTCATTCTTCACTGGAAGTGTGTCACAGGCTATATATTGTTACCGAGTTATTTTCCTTAATTATTTCTTTACTTTTAGCCTCTCAAGATCACTGGAATAAGAGCATACACACACGAAGTGGAACATAGGGAAGTGATTCTAGATATGAATATAAGGTTGGTTTAGTTTACAAAGTAGTGTGATGTTTTCTCTTGCCATCATGTATGTCTGACCAGCTCAGTTCACTCCCCAGTTACGATGGTGATGTGGACATCGGCACTGATGTGAGCCTGGCAATCACGTCTCGTGTGAAAGGACTTAAAGTGAGCATCTTTTCCCGTCTTCTCTCCATCGTCTGTACCGCATTCTTACTGTTCATGTAAAACTCCTGTGAATCTTCCAGCTTCAGGGGAGGATGAGAGTCGTTTTACACCCTCTTATTGGTCAAGCACCGCTGGTGGGAGGAGTGACGTTTTTCTTCATTCGCCGCCCTGTGAGTGGTCAGAGATTTTCTCAGAGTCTTATTATGACGAGTGGAGCCTTGTAGTTGGTAATGTTTAAAACTCTAATAATGTCTTTCAGACACTGCACATAAACTGGACTGGTCTGCCAAACCTTTTGAGCATCCCTTCTTTAAGGTCTGAAATAATATTTGAAATATTTCAAATGAATAATTTTTATTACTGGGTGTTTACTTGTTTGGTTGCTGTCCTCTCTCTTGGCATCTTTCACCTTACAGTTCACTGTCTGAGGAGACCGTCTTGGATGCTATTGCTTCCATCATGGTCTTGCCCAACCGCATGTGTGTTCCCCTCATAGACGAGGTCAAAGTGGACCAGATGAGGTTCCCACTTCCTCGTGTGTGTAAAACATTTTTACAGTTATTTTCCTGTAATAACTTGCAGCTACAGTAATCAGCATTGCACATTTAAAAACAAAATCCTATAAAAAAAGTATTAAAATTTCTAATGCTGTTTTTACTCCTGCTGTTTTTTGGTTTTTTTTGCTCTTTCTGTTTTCCTGACACTGTGCTGTTCATCTGGATACTTTGCTGTGTAGGGGGTGGTGAGGGTCCACTTGCTGGAGGCCAGAGATCTGGTGTCTAAGAACACACACGTGATGAATTTAGTGAAAGCAAAATCAGACCGATATGCCACACTGAGAGTGGGCAGCACACATTTCAAAAGCAAGATCGTCAAAGACAATTTGCTCCCAAAATGGAACGAAGTGTATGAGGTACACAAACGCACTTCACGTGTGCACACTTTGATTCACTAATGGATTACTGTTTGATTCTGACACTCTTTTTTTCCCTTAACAACTGTTTTTTGAACTCTCATTCAGTAAACTTTAATAAAACTGCTTGAAAGACATTTAAAATGTTGTTGTTGTTGTGTGCAGTTTATTGTCCATGAGGCCCCGGGGCAGGAGTTAGAACTGGAGCTGTACGATGAGGGTGCAGACAAAGATGAGTGTCTTGGAAGGTAAATCAAATATTTAATGGATCTTGGCCACATTTTGTAGGCAGCACTGAACTCTCTCCTGAAAGGCCTCGGCGTAAGTTCAAATATCTTCTTGATATGAATGGGCTTTTTTTTAATGTCGTGATATGAATGTTGTTTTGGGATGAATTTCTGAGCTACAAAACTAATTAAAATAACGTTCTGGGTTCTGGTCCATTTCTTGTCTAATTTAGATATAATCTTGATTTTGGAGAAGTGAAGAGGGAGAAACAAATGGATCAGGTGAGCTTTGTTTTTTTTTAACAGTAATAAATGACTAATAGCAGTATTTCTGTGCCAGAGGACATTGCAGGATTTATGTGGTGTTTGAGCTTCTGTTATATTTCCATTAGTTCTTGATTTGTATTAAATCCTTTGAACATCCCTTTACTCGTGCAGTGGTTTCCTGTGGACGGGGAACTGCATGGTGAAGTTCATCTTAAGCTCCAGTGGTTTTCCCTTCAGAGTGACACCAGCCTGCTGAAGGAGGTACAGCAGCCCAGTGTTTCTTTGATGTCACTAACATCAGGATTTTAATATTTTATTATTTCACTTTTAGCTGCAGCTGTAGGTAGCTCAGTGTCCAGCCGCTATGTAACTCTGGTTCATTCCTTTCTTTCAGTCCACAGACAGCTTTGCCTGTGCTGTGCTTGCAGTGTACCTGCACAGTGCCACAGATCTACCAGTAAGTATCTTCTAACACAGAGTATTCGCTGCTGTCGATGTGGCTCAGTGATGCAAATGTGCTCTGCTTTATTTTTGTACTACTCTACAAAAAGACGGCCATGAGTCTATGAAAAAGTAAAATTCTGCTTTTTTCCCATTTTTTAGCTTCTGATTTTATTAAAATATTTGACACTAATGTATAATATTAGAGCGTTTTATATTGAACTGAGAGTTGTGCACCGTAATAAAAATGTCCATCATTTTTTAGTTAGTGGGAGGCTAAAGCTAATTTATGTCCCTATAAAAACAGGGTAAAAGACAGCAGAAGTGTGAATATTTTCAATTAAATTTGACGCACGTATATAAAAAATAAAGCTTTGTTTTACTCATTAAAAATAAGTAAGTGTTATGTTTTATTTGTAGGCAGTAAGCAAATAAAAATGTAACTTTCTGTAAGATTTTCTGTATATTGTTTTTAAACCAGCCAACCGGTCCTAATGGAGAAATTTTTCATCTGTTTCCAGATAAAATTATCGTCAGTTCTGGGAATGCGTTTTGTAATTTAATTTCTGCAGCACTAAAAAATTCTTTTATAAAATCACATAAATGTGTCCTTAATAACAAATCAATAAATCTATAAAGTTTTGAGATGTTAGAATTTTTTTTTGTTGTTGTTACATTTCTTTTCTTTCTAGTATAAAATTCTCTTTTGACTCTTTTGAAGAATTTGGCAACTTTGAATTCGAGTTTGTGTCTCATAACCAACCCCAGTCGCTCTCTTTCGTTGGTGCTTAGTTAGCTTTTCTTTCATTTTTGTGTCCTAGAGTTGATAATACTGAATGTTGATGTCTCAGTATGATCAGGAGCTTTCTGTTATCACTCCAAGTGCTCTTGTGTCTGTGAAAGCTGGCCTTTCCCGTTTGTCTGCCTCTCATGCCTCTCGTTTTACGTAGCTGTGTTAGTGACAGCTGGTGTTCCTCCTGAGCCATGTTCACGTTACGTTTCCCAGCATAAAGAAAAATGCAGAAAGTGAACATAGTCGGGAACTTTTGAGGAAATTAGAACAATTAAATCGGACACACACTAACATTACCAAGGTTGCTACATTCACAAATCTTTTTATAGTTTCATGCTATTGTATATAAATCCCATTGATCTTGTTATTTAGGCACTGGCAGACAAACTGTCAGTTATTTACGGAGCACGTTTTCTCAGAGGGCTGCTAAACATTTCTTGATTCAGAAGTTCAGTTGCATTGAGAAGCATTGCCTTTGATTGCCCTCTGCTGGCCATAGTGTGACAATGCAATAACACAGTGTAAAGTGTGTCGGAGTATTTTTGGGCTGTCATTATGTCAGATTTTCAAGATTATTGTCATATTCCCCAAAACAATATTATTCTTATTTTTGTAGTAGATGTTTATTTGATATTTATTTATTTTATTTGATATCCAAATAGCACCAAAAGTACAAAAAATGCACTTCGAGTATGAGTGTAAGGAGGTGGAGAGAAGCCCTTTAACCAGAACTGTGCAGAAGTTCATAAAACAAGCAACTGCACAGTAGTTGTAAACTAGGATAGATGTTCTTACTGCCTCACCGGTTTGCTTTTATTTCAGCTCACAAAGAGAACCACCAGTCCCAACTCCTTTGTGGAAATGTCCATCGACAACGACGTTAAGAAAAGCAAGGTAGGTATTACCAAAATGCCATTTTTACCTTTAAACGTTTGTTTCCTTTTTGGATTATTTTTCTACTGTACAAACTGAAAACACTGGTCAGTTCATCCGCTTCAGAGATTACAGTTACATCCACACATCACAGTGACCATCTCGTCTAACTAATGCTCTCTTTCCACAGGTTGCGTATGCATCCACAGATCCGGTTTGGGAAGAGGGCTTCACCTTCTTTGTGCATAATATTAGTGCACAGGAGCTCATTGTTCAGGTTTGTCATTTACCCCAAACTGTTTGTAAAACAATATATTTAAAACCTTTAATTTATTAACCAATCAATCAAATGCTCATGTGGTTCAGGTCAAAGAGCCCGAGAAGAAGAATCTACTCGGTGTTCTCAACTTGCCCCTCAGTCGCCTCCTCAACACCTCCAATCTGACTCTAGACCAGCGCTTCATGCTGGAGCGCTCTGGAGCATCCAGCCAGATCAAACTGAGGGCCACTCTCAGGGTGGGCATACAAAGCTAAAGATCTCTTAGGTTTTCCTGTTTTATGTATGTTTGTTTTTTGTCCCCCTCCCCCCATTGTGTTATTTACTAGTACTGCCAATACAGTTCCTCATCAGCTCCTCATCAGCTCTGATTTAAATCTCACACAGATTCTTAATTTAGAAGAGCCTCCATCCAAGACTATCTTCAGTCCTCCTCCAGAAGTCAAACAGCAACAGGCCAGAAAATCAGGGAGCGCCTCACTCTCCAATCTCTCCAATGCTCCATCCTCCTCTCACACAGTTTCCTCCCACAATATCTCTGCTGCCTCTACTCCGAACCTGGAGGGAGTGTCACCGAACGAAGGTTATTTAGCTCAAGGCTGTGGCTCCTCCCAGGCATCTGAAAACAGGAGGCAATCATGTTCATCAATAAACCTGCGTCGACTTGACTCTCACAGCCTTCTGTTGGAGAACGTCATCGATTCATCGAGATTCGACCTGTCAGATGGAGCCTCCTATCCAGAGTGAGACTTTGTTCTCTGCGTGTCCATTTCTGTCCTTTAACGCTGACTTTTAATCTATTACCAGAAGCCATGAACTAAGTGAGATGCTGCATTTTTAAAAGAACTGAAAAAAATCAAAAGTGACATTTGTCTATTTATTTGTGTCTCTATAGGGCCGTTAGGAATCATCAGGGTTCATTTGGAGAGATTGCGCTGTCTGTGCGATATGCAACCATGAGAAACAAACTCATGGTCTTTGTTAACAATTGCAGGTACGTCACAGCGATCGAGCGGCGCCAGTTGTGATTTGCTAAATGTAAAATGCATGTCATTTTTAGTGTGATGACATTAATAAGCACCATATGTTGAAATAATATATATATACACTTAGGTCAAGCATATTGAAAATATGTCATATAATACATTTGCAGTAGCTAGTATAAGTCTTAAAAAGGCTTAATTTAAGAATATTAAGATATTCATTATTTTATGTTTTAAATTATCTGAACGCAACACGTCAGATGAAAAAAAGGCACCAATTTGAAATTGTAAATTACAAATATAATACACAGTTTTCTTTTAAAATCCTCTGTCACGCAGGAATTTATTCCCCTGCAGTGAGAACGGCACGGACTCTTATGTCCGCCTGTATCTCCTTCCTGACCAAAGCTTGAAGCGTCGCAAGAGGACCGGTGTCAAGAAGAGGACCATCAATCCAGTTTTTAAAGAAAAGTTAGTATAATACACTCATTCCACATATCCCATTTGTTTTTTTTTAAAAAATGAAGAGCTGACAGTTTAAACGTTTGTGCACGGTGTCACCAATCATCTTTGGTCACAGGTTTCAGTTCGATGTGACACTCGGGGAAGCGCAAACTAGGAAGTTGCATGTGTCTGTGAAAAGTAACAAGATGTTGGTCTCCAGAGAGAAAAAAGACATTGGCTCGGTGGGTAAAGCTACTGGAGGGTAAATGGTATTAATACCTTAAAAATAATAAAACTCTACACTGAGGAATATTCTCATTTGTAAATAAACATTTTTATAGTAATTATAGTCACATTCACTTCTGTTAAAAATAGTCTTTTTAAATTTACCTAATTAAGAAATAATCAGTATGAGTGTCATTAAAATTGTAACAAATATAATTAGTATCTAATATAATCGGATAAACAATTAATTTGTCCTGACACAAGCTTTAAAAGGCAGTTTATGCTATTTGTGATGTATCTACACATACATATGTGGGTTGTTACATTTAATGCAGCTTATTTTGGATAAGTAAAAAGGTTTTGCTTCATTCCACAGGTAATAATAGATCTCTCACAGATGGATCTGGTCAAAGGTGTAACAGCATGGTAAGATCAAGCTGTGCAGCGGGGTTTTTTCCCCTGTGTGTGTCTCTCTAGCTGCAAACAAAATGCGAATACATTCTGTTGTTTTGCTCTGAATGGAACACAAAGTTGAGTGTTTGAGTTTCAGTACGAAGCATCTTCTAAAGGGCCAGATTTTCCTTTGTTTCTGGGTTTTCGCCTAAATTCAGCTGTTCATTTCTTTGTTAATTGCAAGACATGGACTCTAACGTAAAACAATGTGCGGCAGATTATTTGTTTTTAGATATATTCACGTGAATATTTCACACTTGTTTTCTCTGAAGGTATGAGCTCACTCTGCTGGGGCTGAAGAAATCCATCTAGCGAGTGGAACTGAGAAAAACGTTGCAATTTAAAAATGACCTCATCAGCCACTGCAGGGGAAAACTGCACACATGATGTTTGAAGAGTTTCAGACTCCTTTATGTATTTCTTTCCCGAAAGTAAAAGAAAAACTTTATTTGATAGTGTAAAAAAGGAACCCTCTGATCACAGGCACAAAATTCATCTTCCAGTCCAGTAATACTGGAGGTCTTACTTGAAACACACTTTTTGTTTGTATCACTTTTTCTATACAACAAAAGATAATTTGTCAGAACTATAACTGATGATACAAGCAAAAATCAGCTTGTTTTTCAATGCTCAATTATATTTTCACAGTTTCCCTCAACTTGACTATTAATGCTGATGGTTGATCAGACGGTAAGATACTGAGTATCATGTGCTCTTTGTTCAACATGTATCTGGTCCCACTCACCTCGAAAAAATGCACTTGGGACTTAGCTCATGGTGTTACGTTGGCAATCTGCACATAAATGAAGTTGCTTTTGGTGACCATAAGTCATCTTTTAATGTTTCCTTTAACTAAGTATTAAAAATATATTTGTATTAGGATCTGGCGTTTAATTGATGACTGTTATTTCAGAGATGAACGCTTTATCTACTTCTTTATTTTAAAGATCCTCTCCACTATTATAATGAAGCAGTGAAAGGGACTGGATCTTTTTATTTCAGCAATCTCAATCTAATTGTGACATGAATAATCCCAGGATGACTGTAATGTGTTTCTCATTTATTTTGTAAATAATGTGACGGAGTTACCCTAAAATCCAAGTTCTCCTTATGTTCCTCAGCATGTGAAGATGGCCCTTAGTGGGCCGAGTCATTTACTTCATTCTTTCCAATTGTGCTTAATGGCTTAGTTACAGTAATGGGCATCATACTTAGAGATTTTACCTCTTTCCTGTTTGGGACTTTTATAAGTATTGATCTTTTGTTATGTCCTGTTTTAAGCATGCTGAGGCAATTTTGTTACTTTAAAAAAATCTAATCTTGATGGCAGTTCTGTTGGGAATTATCCATTTGTTTCAAAATTCCTATTTACTCTATCAGGAGATTATTAGAAAAACTTGTGGGAATTCAATTCAGATCCTTCTTATGCAACTAACAGATTTCTGACCTGTTTCAGTTTTATTTTCCAAAGCAGCACTTCACTGAGATTGAAGGTCTATAATGATTTTCTGATGGTATTTGATTCAGGAAATTATTCTGTACTCATTTTACTTGATCTCAATGCAGTCTTTCATACCTTTGACCGCAGTATGTTACTTACTAGGCTTAAGGTTTCGGCTGGTATCTCTGGCTCGGTGTTAGACTGGTTTTCCTCGGATTTTTCAGACACGACTTTCCTTGTTTACAGTAAGCATCTCTAACATTGCTTCACTAACATGTGAGGTTCCACAAAGTTCAGTTCTGGGTCTCTTACTATTTCCTACTTATCACTGCATCCCTTCTTTAGCTGGCATTATTCAACCCGTCTCTTTCTTATTTATGCTAATGACATTCAGTTGTTTGTGTCTTTTAAGCCTTACCAGCTCAATAGGCAACCCTAGTTCAATGTCTATCCCAACGATTACTTTGTTTTAAAATTAAACAAGACTCAGGCCATGATTGTAGCTTCTCCTGAACTACACTGAATAATCAGTCATGGGATTGCTTCTTTTTGCTTGTCCAGCATTCAAAATTTGTGGTATATTTGTTTCCTCTTTAGGCTTTAATTTTTATGTAAAATCTATTTCACGTTTCTGTTTCTTTCATTTAAGGCTAAAGTCTCTAAAGCTGAACTAGATAAAAGGATTCATGCATAGTGAAATGGTCTCTTTTACATGTCCAAGCTTTACAAAATGAGGCAGTTAGACTGCTGATGTGTTTTACTTCGGGAGCTTACGTCAGATTTTACAATTCATTGGGAATTTTAGATTTTTACACAGAAAGCACTAAGTGAATAAGGTCTAGGCTAGTTATTTAAGCTTGCTTTTACTGATGTCTTTAAACACACTCTGAATTTATTAACTGTATCTTGTTAGTGACTGAAGTTGATTTTCTGAAGAATGTTCTTATTTGTATTAACTGATTTATTGTCAGTTTTTTTTAATTCTTTTTGAACTTGACTTTGTATTATTGTTAACAGTGTTTTGTGTCAATCTGATTTATGTTAACTGTGATTCTTCCTCATTTTAATTTATTTGATTGTACAGAACTTTGTCACTATATGTCTGTGAAAACAGGTTTATTAATAAACCTTATTTAATCATATGAAGCTCAAGTCCCTACTCCTGACGACAGGTAATTAAATGTTAAATGTTAATGAGACGCTGTGCAGCTGGCCCAAACATCCCAATACCGGCATCAGACCAGCCGTCTTTCCAGTCACTTCCTCCTTACCAAAACTGTCCTCCATCCCTCTTCCCCTCTCTCTCCTTTTCTTCCTCAAAGTATTCCTTTCATCTTATCAACATACTCTCTTCCCATAGTAGTACATTACCATCTCTACCATTACACCATAACCTGCTGCACATCCTTTCCAGCTCAATCTTGATGTTTAGCTCAGGTAAGCAGTAAGAATAATGGTAATAATTACAATATAAGTAATAATAGCAGCACCACTGCTATTCGTACCACTACTTATAGTAATGATACTACTGAGAAAAAGACAGCAAAACAAATCAAATGAAGATAAAAAAAGATGTTAATGAAAATATGAATCAAAATAATAATAATAGTGATAAAAGAACTGTGAGAA
>VUQR01031185.1:0-13201 GCA_015108515.1 Hemichromis elongatus | reverse complement strand
ACCAAGTTTAAATTGAGACTCTGGGTCTGCGTCTTGTTGCTGTGTTTGCTTAAATTGGTCATGTGATTTTGACGCACCGGTGCGTCCAGCGACCCCAGAGGGTTAAATATTAATAACTAGCATTGCATGTCTTACCTCTACATGTTTCTTCAAATTTGAAGGGGAGTTTTTAAACGCCAACAGTTCTTTGCGTTGAGGTAGGCACTTGACACATTGAAAACGCCAGGAGTCATTCTTTGAACCTTTAAATTCAAATAACTTGCTTAAATAAGGCCAGGGGTGTCTCTCAGAATCAGAGCTGCAGGGCACAGGCTCAAGCTCAGTCGACGTTGTTGGCTCTTCGTCCATGTTTGATATTTGGTGTCCTTTTCTTCGATTTACATCAGTTCCGCTTGTGTTGTTTCAAAACACGCGCTCACTATTTTCCACATGAGTTCCTTGACCAATCAGATCTCCGATCCGTTTCAACGTTTATTGGCCAGCAACGCCAAAACGTCAGTTGACCAAAATTTTTTTATGCAAGATTCGGAAGGATGTAACGACACGCATTTGAAAAATGCAGTGAAGTACAAAGTACAGATAATTGCTGAAAAATCTACTTGAGTAAAAGTATAAGTATGCATTATTTTTTTTACTTAAGTAACGTATAGATACGTAAAAATTTACTTAAGTACAGTAACGAAGTACAAATACTTCATTATATTCCACCACTGATGCACACACATACACACACAGACACCATTAGCTTCAATCTGTGTGCAATGAAACACGAGATTGCCTCCTGCTCTATAATAACTTATTTCCATTATGACACCCAATCATAACTGAAATAAAATAGTAGAGAAAGTCGGCATGTGTTTTTGTCAAGTTGGCACATTTTCAGCTGATGAGCTACTAAGATAAAACAACCTTTTACACACACTTACACACACACACACACACTCAGATTCAGATTACAAGTGTACTTTTATATCGAAGCCCATTTATGGAGCATACCATGTATAACTCATACATGCAAACACGCTAGCTTGTTTCTGAGGTTGAGCTGGTGAGTTGGTAAAAGTATTGTGCACTTATGTGTAAATGTGTTAAAATTATATGTGCTTCAAGAGCAGTAAAAGCAACACTAAATCTTCTCTGACAGAGAAGATTGCGACTGTTTCTGCACACTTTCCGCTAACATTTTATAAATGACAAATTCCTGACTCAGCTGCCTAGTGACGGTAAATTGTCACCTTATTAGAAACCTAAAATGATTTAGGCGGCCCAGTGTGTTCTGGTGATATAGCTGAACAAAATTACAGGTGAGATCAAAGTGTTATTTAGGCTGGTGCCAAAGCTCTCTAATCTTAGCTTCTATCATTAACAATTGAATATAAAAAAAACAAAATAAGGAGTCAATTGTGTCAGGCAAGCTGTTCAGTACAAGTACAAAACCATAGCATGTAATAAAAAAGCTACACATGCCGATTCAGTCGTCTTTATACCAAAATCATAGCTTAGTGTAGTCTACAGCTGCAACACGTATGGTATTACTGCTGTTTTCTACGTGAACTGAGAGGTCAATTCAGTTTCTGTCTCTTGCTACTCCCTTTATAAAACTACTTTTTTTTTGGCAGAGCAATGATAAAAGAAAAGCAACAAAAAAAGGAAGCAAGATATAAAACATGTAAGCAAGGAACTAAGAAAACTAAAGAAAAAAATGTTTAGCCTGGCAGACAGTCTGCTGGCTGGTTCAATCAGACTAGAGGTGGGTAATGATAAAAAGAGCAGGTTATTGTTTTCAGAGCAGTATTCTTTATAGAAAAATCAGTTTTTAACGCTTGACTGCTCTGCCGTAGACTGAATCAAAGGGTGGTTCACGAGGGAATAGCAATTCCTCCTCCACTCTGAAGGCAGCAGTTAGTCTGCTCTGAATGGCTTTTCTTCCGTACATTTACCGCACCCATAACTTTTATCTGAAACACCCTTTTTATTCTCAGCCCTCGGGGAATGCAGAGGCATTCACAAGCTAAGATTTGAATCTTCAGTGTGAAGCTTGTTACATTTAAATCAATTAAAATTATTTTGCAAAAAGTGTCTGAATATTCCTGAATGGTTCTGGTCGCATAATACTCTAGCTACGCATCTCACATGTTGAGAAGCAGTGACTTTGTGTTTACTGTTTGTTTACAGTAATAAGCACGATAAAATATGAGCATATGTAACTGTGTCTATAGCTGAGCTAAAGGGATTTGAAATGTGTATCTTAAGGGTAGTAGATTTGTGAAAGCAAGCGCATTTCATTTTACTATCAAAGTACTGAATAATAACAGGACTCAAGGAATGTTTTTAAGCCTGTGTGACTCAAGCCTTAGCATTTTGGGTCTTAGTTCCTGTCTGATAGTTTTCCCCTGTGTTGACTGCTTTCACCTGCATCTTGCTTCTCATTTGTATCTCAATCATAACTGGTCAAATTTTCTTGCCCTTTGTGAAGACCGAGTTTTTGCTCCAGCTTTTTTTCTCCATGTTGTTCTCATGCTTCTAATGTCATTTTGACTTTTGATTTGCTCCTCTTTTGGACATTTTTATTTTGGACTTTGTGGCCAATGAATTACACTCATAAAAATGAGCACAGCGATTTCACCAAATCTGGGCCTTTTGCTTTCAGAACTACCTTAATTCTTCATGGCATAGATACAACAAGGTTCTGAAAATATTGCTCAGGGATTTTAGCCCATACTGAAATGACAGCACTGCACAGGCCACACATACATGATGAGAAAATCCAATTTCACCACATCCCAAAGGTGCTCTGTTGTTCTGAGATACAGTATGGTGACTGAACTCATTGTCATGTTTAAGAAATCAGTCTGAAATGATTTGATCTTTCTGACATGGCATGTTATCCTGCTGGAAGAAGGATGTCCACTAAGTCACAAGGAATGCAACCATCATAGGACATGCAAATGTTATTTGTTAACTCATATTGCTGCTCAGATTCATATAACGCCATAAATCTCCCTGAAGCCACAAGGAAATGTTCCCGTGCTCCCGAGGGCCACTCTGGCGCTGGGTTCTGCACAGTAGAATAGGCACATGCACCACACCACACTTTAGAGGTTAGTGTCATGTTTGGAACTACTGAATATGTGCCCTTGGGGAAGGCCCGAGGCATGAAAGACATTTTTGGGGACAGACATGTACCGGTAGCATGTTTGTAGTGGAAGCTGAGAGGCAGGTAATTGAACACCCAACCATTTTAATAATCACATCCAGAGTCACAACTGCTGAAATGCCATTTTGTTTTTAACCTGTGCAGTAGCACTATGTTCTAAGCCTTTGTTATTTTTTAGCTAAAATATGTAACTGTATTCACTTTGCATTAATTTGTTTGATGAAAGCTGTTCTTAAAAAGACAACATGGCACAGTAAATCAGAAACACCCGCCTGCTTTACTTTAATGCAACAGCTGGTAAATTTTTCCAGCGTGACAGTGACCATGGCTGCACAAAAAGACAGTTACAAAAGCAAATTTTAAATAGTAATTTGGGAAAATTATGGTGTATTGTCATGTAAGAAACAAATAATAATACTCTGGTAAATAATAAAGGCTTGTATTAATATTTGTATTCAAGGGACACACTCAGTCTAATGATATACATAAATAAAAGCTCTTCTACTTCTGGATTACACATGCTCTCTCTCTCACACACACAAACACCCACACACATGTTCCCTGAGGTTGTAAAAGTTCAATTATCTCCCACTCCAGGACGGCCGTCAGGTTATAGGCCAAATGCTTCCTCCAATTATCCGTGCGCATACCTCTCTGAGTCGTTCTGTGTGTGCTTGAGCATTCAGCCATGATTGAATGCTTACACATAACAACCACTACAACAAAAGCAGCTCGTCCATTTATACACCACATGTGCGTTTCTTCATGCTTTGAGGACAATAGAGTGTAATGATAATGGTGATTTTAGGGCACAGATAGTATTTAATCAATATTCGCCTACGGTTACAGTTGTGCCTGTGCGTTATCACACAAGCACGTGTGTAGTTTTTTTGCATGCTACACAATGGTTCAGTGGATAAATAATAAGGAACTTGTGTTTTTTTTCTTGGAGCATCATAATGACAAATACTAACAGGCTGAACAGAATAATTGCACAAGCTCTTTTCTTCCCTGCTTTAACTAATTACTTATTCATTTCTTTATTCAGTTCATTTTTCATTTCTTTCATGTTTCCTGTGTCAAACAGGTGCCTTAGTATCTACAATCAGGCTTAGCAATCTTTGCCTTTCCAGCAGAATATATTGCAGACTTGTTTATGGGACTCTCTCCAACCTAAAGTCTATCTGCCACTTTTCATATTGCATGAAAACCTGCCATATTTTTTTTTCGCAAAGCACGCAATGCAAAGCAAAAAAGTGACTTTATATTAGAAACAGAATATAGTGCAGCACAGAGAGCTTTACTGCTTGAGACATAAGAGATTGGAGATTTATCCCGCACAGTTAAGCGTGCCTCCTTCTCATGTAAATGTGATTTAGAGGATAGTTTTAACAGTCAGTGAGACAGGAAGTTCACCACTACCACAAGCTGCTTGGTAACACAGATAATCTACTGAAACGCCGACTTCCCAAACACCATCAACACATTTTTTTGATGTATTTTTCAGATTTTTTTTTTCTACTCAAGTGATGTGGGTTAAGATTTGTTCAGTATTTAAATGGTAATATCGATGATTATTGTAACTTAAGTGATTAACTTAACCTTTATTTTGATTTCAGTAAGCCAAGAGGGCGCATTCTATGACCTTTAAATAAATAAAATAAAATAATAGCACGTTTTTGCTAATGGTAACAGGCAAATAAGGGAAGTAAGGAAAGCAAGAATAGATGCTTGATGAAAAGAACTCAAACTCTTTCTGTCATTCTCACTCCATAGGTTATGTACCCAGTTTAAAAGCAACCAAATGCACCATAGCAGAATATATTCTCAGAATAAATAAGGCCAAGTTCATGGATTTTATTTTTTTATTTAAATATTTAAATATTTTCCCAAAATAGCATGTTAAACTTGGCAAAGACTTTATGCCTGATGACCTTCTTGAGGCAACTCTCTTCCTTCATTTTGGCTTTTGTCCCCTGCCCAAACCCTCTCAAAACGTGCTACTGGATAGAGAGTTACTGGGTATATTGGACAAAGAATTTTGAATGTGGAGCTGCCGGGCAAGAGGAAAAGAGGATGCAAAGGGTTGCTGTGACTGAAGAGGATGCTAGGGTTAGATGGAGGCAGATGATCTGCCATGGCAACATCGTCTGCCAAGGATGGCAGGAAAAAGAAACAGAAAGCCCATTTAAAAAAGCCCTTTAAGGCTGGTAATGCGAAGACCAAATTTATATGTAACACTTCAGAGGTGAAGCAGATAATGGGAACTCAGAAAAGATTTAGCAATAAAAAAATGAATGTGAAAAAAAGTGAATTATTTCCAGACAGATTAAACTTCATAATCAAAAGAAAAACGGTACCAGTTATTGTGATTGCTATCTGGCTGTGCTCTTCCTGAACATGCCCTCTGTTTTGCCCATATGTGTGTGGAGATATAAGTTTGTGCTCTTTCAAAAAAAAAAACACACACACACACACAAAAGACAATCACTGCTTCTCAACTGGTCATCTGCTGAGTTTATTTTTATTTGAAACGCTTCACGGTTAGAGTTTTTAACAAAAACGAAATAACAGCGCAGTGATGAAAGATAGATGTTCAGGGAAATAGCCAAACACGTATCAAAGAGACAAGACAACTGTGGAGGAAGATGGATGCAGGACATATTCATTTATTTTTGTGCATGTTTCACTGTTTCCATTAAATGCGTCAGTGCTTATAAACACAGTAAAATCACAACCTGTATAGAGCTGACTAAAATTTCAATAAGAATAATAAAAAAAAAAGGGCTACACGTAGGTGCATCCACCACTGGAGCGTATGTTTGTGACTGTCGCTCCAGTCCATGCACCTTAAGTGTCCATGTGCCTTGAACACGAAAGTGTGTGAAGTCCCATTTCAACATTTGTGTGTCCATGTGTATGTGTGCCTGCCTGGCTGTGACATGTATAGGGGTGTAATGTAATCTGCTTTTGATTTAAAACCCTGTTTGTTTCCTATAGTGATAAAGTAGTGCCTTGGGCCATGTGTGTATGTATAAACAATGTGTGTGCACACACTATAGTGATAAAGCAGTGCCTAGGCCAATGGAAATTACGCTCATCCATCTCCTACAGTGCGCAGGCACGTGCACACACCACACACATGCATGCTGGAAAACACAAACAGAACGAGAAGATGAGGCGCTGCTAAAATAACGACAGCCACTGAGGCCCGGTGGGGTAAATGCCTCCACAACAAATGTGAATTTAAAAATATCAGCAGAAAAACCAATCAAGCTCGATTAAAAGAAACATTTAAAATATGATGCTCAGATATTAAACTAAGAAAGAAAACTTCTGTAAATGTCGACGAGAGCGCTAATTAAGATGGAAAGCAGCTCATAAACAACAAATTATGCAAGTTCAAGGTTTAAGCATATTCATGTTGGTGAATAGTTCCTTTCACATGTTTAAATATATACATTTCCAGAGCTAAACTGATTTAGTAACTCATGTTACGGGGATGTTATTGCCCTGAAAACAACAAATGTGACCTTGACCATGAGTGCAAATTGGATGAAGACCCATTAGGTCATCACTCAACATTATTAGTCTGTGGCTAAAATGTTAGCAGTTAACACATTCACTTGGCTGATGGGTTGCTAGTTTGATTCTAACCAAAGACAAAAGCTCTTTAATTAGCATATCTATGCCTGTGCATTGCATTTGTAGCTAATTAGCAATCTGGCAATTCAACAACTTTCGGTTTAGAAAAATTATCTCAAAAGGGTAAATGAAAGATGTGGACTTCAGAACCAGCGGGTGACATCAAGGTGGCTATGTCCATCTTTTATACTTCTATTCCATTTAACAATTTACTGAAGTAAAAGGAATTGACATGTTACTATACAAATAATAAAATACAGTCCGCATTTTCTTGGGAAGTACAGGAACAGCCGAACATGTGATTAACTGTGAATTTATTAGTGGCTAGTGGTGTAGTGGTTAACACATATTCCTGACATGAAAAAAACCCAGCCTCAGTGGTCACAAGCTAGTGTCCTCGTTGGTCCCAAGTCAAGTCAGGAATGGCATCCGGTCTAAAAACACCTACACTAAATCATGGGAAGCCCTTGAGAAATAAGGAAGCAGATAAAAGTAAATGCCTGCTGTAAATGACTGAATTACTGAAATGAACTGCTGACACATTAACGCAATTAAACAAATCTGCAAAGTAAATTATAGCCAGATAGTTTACAGAAACTTATTTTAAAATAAAAAAAATCAATAGTTTCATTAATTAATTGAATAAATTTAAATGCACAAAGAAGATATTTAAATATGTAGGACTAATCATTAAACAGTCAATTTAAAGACCGATCTGACAAAAAAAGATGTGAAGTCTTATATTTAGCTTTTGTTTTAGACTCTGCTGACAGCAGCTGTTTAACAAAATTTAAATAATACATGACAATTTTTATAATTCAAAAGCAAGAAGTGAGTGCAAAAATCTCATTAAAAAAATTAAAAGCTTTAATTAAATCAACCTCTGAATATAATTTTGAACTCATTTCTTTTTACCTTCGTCTGTGATGAATATTATTATTGTTGTCATTTTGATTTATTAATTTTTAGGCTGTAAGTTCTTAAAATTGCCAAATCAATTAATCGATTATATCAAAATAGTTTAATGAGTTAAAGACTGATCATCACAGCTCTAATAAAGACAACGTTTCTCACCACTGCTATGACAAACTCTCTCGTACATCTAAACTCTCCTCAAATCAGTATGACAACATTCATTCCTTCGTAAATGGGCAACAGGCCTGTTTGTTTCCAGTTTTCAACAACAAGCCTTTATCATTGTGTAACTAAAGAGCTAAGCAAAAGTTCATTATTCATTCCACTGTGCGCGACGTTGTGTGTATAGAAATGCCGGCCCAGTTATAGTTCATATCGTTCAATAATTCATTTATTTATTCCCACTTATTTATTAAACTCCACAGAACAAATACAACAAACAGAACTAACCTCTTACTGATTGCTACCCTGGGAAGAGACAGAGAGAGAGAGAGACACATCGGGACAACACACACACGCAAGCACGCACACACACACACACAAACACACACTTGAAGTAGTTCATTAGTGAAACTCTATGGCTGATATTTTTGTCTCAGGAACAAACCACGAGCCTCAGGGGCAGGAAAAAAAAAAGAATAGTTGGGGGAGACGGAGAATATTACAAAAAGAAAAATGAGGAAAGAGAAGGGGAAAGTGAGAACTGATGATGAGAGAGAGGAAAGAAAATAGACATTGACCAAGACGAACAGAAAGGGAACAAAAACAAGGGTTGAGGAAGCAGTGGGAAATGAGAAAAACATGATAATCAAGTGGAGAAAAGGATTACAGATATAGGCCATGAAAGAGCAGCAGTGTTACTCAATTTACTGGAAATGGAATTTGGAGAGATGTCCTGAACATCTTCAGCCAGCGATTTATTGGGTTGACATTTAACTAGGAAAATTTGTACTTATAATCAGTGCTTTCCCTGTAAAAGCGGTCTGTTTAAAATTAGTAAATAAGCCACATGCTGAAAATAAAATTTCCATATAAAATTACAGAAATTATCATAGTTAGTGATTATGATAAAGGCTGAGACTCTTTTCAGCTCAGTTCTTTTTCTTCTTAAAAGGATCCATTTACTCAAATGGAATTAAAACTCCCACTGCAGGACACTCACCCATCCTTCTCACCCACTTGACCCAAGCAATGTAAATTAGCGATGATTTATATTTGCTTTTAAAAGATAAAATTCACTTTATTACAAATTAACCACACTTTTCAGCTCTGAGTTTCAAAAACCACCATCTCAATTTCCACAAATCAGGCATGACAACAAAAAAAATTGACATGTGAGTAACATGTATTGTAAATACAGTAACACTGATCGTCTTGTTAAAATGCATCCTGGCCCAGGGTGGGCGACATAGCCTCAAAATTATTAGGCTACTAACAGAATATTTCAAGAAAACTTGTGATAATATTCCTAACGATACAGAAAATCCAGACAACATTTACACTGAACATTTTGCAAGGTATTGTTCTTTGCTGGATGTTGTTGATGTAGCTCCTATTTTAGATATCAAATTGTCATCTGAGGCGGAAACAGCAGTCTCAAAGCTCGCAAACATATCCGGGCATTTCTTGTTGTTCATAGGAGGGAATGTAATTGAACATAATTTTTATATCACGAAAAAATGTATACTAGTATTACTACATAAGATATGATATGGCAAAGCACTTATGTGTAGATCTTACATTGACATATACTACATACCAAAACCCTGCTGCAGATCAAAAGAACCTCTTATGGAAATCCCGCTTCCCGACCACAGTACCCTGGCCCGGGAGGACATTACAACCAGCCATACAACAAATCCTATTAAAGGAAAAACATTAGGAGACTCAGTCGTTCACCTTGTCTTCAAATTCCAAGATTCAAACCTGAGAGACCAACAGACACTGGTACACAGTCCAATCCATGGAGGATCCACCAGTCAAACACAGGACCCTGCGTCCATGCCTACACATAAACCACTTGCTGACTTACATGATGATTTTACAGGTAGTGCTGTACCTGTAAAATCAGGTACACACACACATACCTTGTTGACACAATTTTTACAAACCACCTCTGTAAGCCTGTAATTTTGATCTAAAGAGCTGAGAAAAAACTTTTCACATAGGTCAGGCAGATAAAAGATGGTTTGACGTTTCTTAATTGGCTGTGAATTAAATTCAGAAATGATTAACTACATTTGAGACACAATCTACCCTCAGAAAAAAGATTCAAGATCAACTGGGTCATCTGGGAGCTGCTGATCCTGGTCACTCTAATCTGATCTGTTTGGTTGCTCTAAGGCTTGAGAGAGTTCGATTGGAAAAGATGGATTCGATGGTCTGAAAATGATTATCTGCTCTCGTGGTCATTCAACTAATACATATTAATACTGGAAACTATAATCGCCAGTACCTCTGTTACTGGTTGAATGATAAATGAGCAGGCATCAAAGACTTTTGCTTTTAGAATAGAATAGAATGCCTTTATTGTCACTATACAGTTGTACAATGAGATACAGAGCATCTCCTACTCAGTACAAACATGGGGGGAACAGTTCTGCAGCGCTATATACACATAGACAGTATTAACAGAGGGAAAAGGATATATATATATATATATATATATATATATAAAATGTACAAATATACAAGCAGTTGTTTTTTTTTAAAGTAATATGTAATAAATAGTGTAATGTATATACAGTTTTGGAGCTAGAAGTGATTTACCAAGACGATAATAAATAAAAGCAATATTAAAAAAAAGCAGTACAAACAAAAAGGAGTCCGTAGTCAAGTGACGGAAGGCTTTCACTTGGTTGGTCTCAGAATCTCATCTCTGCTTTTTGCAGATTATGTGGTTCTGTTGGCTTTGAAAGGGTTCGCAGCCAAGTGTGAAGCGGTGGAAATGAGGATCAGCACCTCCAATTCTGAGGCCATGGTTCTCAGCCGGAAAAGGGCGAAGTGCCCACTCTGGGTCAGGGACGAGTTACTGCCATAAATGGAGGAGTTTAAGTATTCGGGGTCTTGTTCACGAGTGACAAGGGAAGGGAACGGGAGATAAGACAGACGGATTGGTGCTGCGGCTGCAGTGATGCGGACGCTGTACTGGTCTGTTGTGGTGAAGAGCGAGCTGAGTGTAAAAGTGAAGCGCTCAATTTACTGGTTGATCTGCGTCCCTACCCTAACCTATGGTCACGAGCTGTGGGTAGTGACTGAAAGAACAAGATTGCGGATACAAGCAGCAGAAATGGGCTTCCTCCAAAGGGTGGCTGGCCTCTCCCTTAGAGATAGGGTGAGAAGTTAGGCCATCCAGGAGGGTCTTAGAGTAGAGCCGCTGCTCTTCCACATCAAAAGGAGCCAGCTGAGGTGGTTCAGGCATATGACAAGGATGCCTCCTGGGCAAGGTGTTCTGGAAGTGTCCCACCAGTAATGAGACCACGGGGCAGACCCAGGACACCCAGGACTGACCTGGGAACACCTTTATGTTCCCCCTGGACAAGCTGGAGTAGGTGGTTATGGAAAGAGAGCTCTGGGCTTCTCTGCTTGGGCTGCTGACCCCCCACGACCTGGCGCCAGATAAGCGAAAGAAGATTGATGGATGGACAAAAAGGAGGTGTGGTTAAAACACATAACTGTTCTGAAACAACTCTGGTAACACAGATTAATACTGTATAAAGAACTGAAGAAGCTTCTCAGATGAGAGGTGAAATGAGAGGTGAAACATTTTTAAGCAACTTAAAGAAGTCCAGATGCTTTTTTCTTTCCGAGCTCCTTAGACCACTTTATAAAGATGTGCCAAAAAAATCAAATAAAGGATGATATAAAACTGGAAAAACAAGTATGAGAATAAAATGTCTGCAATTTTTATTTGTATCTATCATAACCTTTCTATTTTCAATACATTACTCATTAATTTATTTTTACACTCCTATAATTTAATAGATAGCAATCACAGTCATAAGTCTGAGTAATTGAATTCTATCCTTTAAAGGCAAATATGATGAGGACAGAAAGGTTTTGACAAATGGGGGAGGAATAATTGGCCAGCCTTGCTGAAGAGCTGGATATCCAGGCCAGTGGCAGTAAATGTCGTCAAACTTATCACCTCACTTGCCTCCAGAGTTAATAATCTACATACATGTACGTGTACTACTACTCCCTACCTCTAGAAGCAGTACCTCTCTAACAGAAACGAGTCACAGAACTCCAAGTTGTGCTGGAGCACAGCACAACAACGAAGCAGAATGACATGGTTTTTGCTGCTAAAGTCAGTCATTTAATCTTGATTGGATCAAATCAAGCAGATTTGTCCATAAGATTATGTTGCTTTGATACTCTAACCAGCAACTGCTATAAAGACCTCAAGCCAGCAAGTAAAAAAAAAAAAATCCATGTTGTTTGTTTGTTTTAATTTTATGAATCTACGAGTCATCATAGGCAGCTTAAGAAGATCTGGGCATCGTTAGAGTGATAGATGATGGCAATACAATAAAAGAAGATGGAGGGAGAGCTAAGGGAAGAAGCAATGAGGTAAGGAATGAAAGGAGAAAGGGGGAAAAAAACAAAGAATGAAGACACATACACACACGCAATCACTCACATACACTGAGGGTCTTGTGGGGTTGAAGTCAACAACAGCAGGTGACTGTCTGGAGGCTAGTTTTTACCAGCAGCTTCAAACAGCAAGGATGGAAATATGACACAGAGTCATTCCTGCAGGGAGGCTCTGCCTATAGCTTTCGCTCGCAGTGGTCAGAAAAATAACCCTTCAGTCCCAGCACCACAGAATTGCAGCTTCCATCCTCTTCTAGAAAATAAGGCTATACATCTCTATATCTATTTGCTTCCTTCCTCAACATAATGAAACCACCTGTCAGTTGTTGGAAGCTTTTTCCTCAATAAAAAAAACTCTCGTGAGATTTTACAGTAGGTGGCAGGAGGTGTTTTAGGCTAAACATCCAGTTTTGCTGGTCACTTTTCACGTTATAGTGTAGTGACACTAGAAATAGAAGACACTGTGAAGCCTGCCAGCATCAGAGCAACCAGTGCGGTCTGTTGTGCAGTGTACTGGAAGAGCATTTTTTCTGCTCAGTGGAGCTGACACACACCAGCTGTACCTGGCACTGAGGTGGCCGCCATGCCTAACCATGTCATCACCATGAATGGTGGGAAAGTGTGCGCCTGTGTGTGTCTGATGGCTTACGTGATCCACTGTGACGGCATTTATAAACTGTGGGCAGTGACGACGACAGTATATACAAAACATAACAGGACACAGGTGAGCGAGAAGGAAAGTAAAGTAAAAATATCATGGCGAGAAACCATCAGTGTCCTTTAACAGACTTGATAGATCTGGCCCCGCTTTATAGTGTGTGTGTGTGAGCGTGTGTGCGTGGGTGTGTGTGTGTGTGTGTGTGTGTGTGTGTGTGTGTATATGTTTTT
>VUQR01031184.1:0-18146 GCA_015108515.1 Hemichromis elongatus | reverse complement strand
GAAGTCACTGAATGATACTGAGATAAACCATCAGTGAAATTTCTTGTTGTTTGTTACAAATAATAATTTTATGCAGCATGAGGGAAACCTGATAAAAATGGACATTTTAATAAATTAGTCCATTTCTAGACTGTATTCAATTCAATTTTCAATTGAATGAGAAGTGTAAATTTTTTAAAAAGCTTTTAACTTTGACATATCAAACAAACAGCCACCAAAGTCCCTGATGACCCCCCTGTATTCCTGATCATTTACGTCTGATACACATGGCTGTATAATCTGAGAACTTCTGTAGGTGGCAAGGGTTCGAATTATAACAAAAGTCCGAAGTATACAGGCTGAACATGAAGGGTGAGAGAACCGTGCCCTGCTGCACCCCCGTGCTTCAGATTACCACCTCCAAACAATAATTGGAGAACAATGCAGCTGTGGTAAAATTTAAATCTTAAAATCTTTATAAGTCATTGTCATGAAGCACATTTTAGTGTTGTTGGTGTTTGTTTTATTTGTGTTTTTTTTCTGCCATATCTGCTGGAAAATCTGTCTTACTTGCTCAGCAGCACAACCTAGTGTCAAAAGCTATTCAGTACAAATAGTTCTACATAGAAATTGCTAAATTCTGAATGCGCATTTCTGTGGAAATAGTATACTGAATCATTATGTCACAAATATACCTGATAATTAAATAAAAAATATAATCCACTTACTCTATTCTGAATAATCATACCTTAATGATCTTCTGTATATCCTCAGGGAGGTTTACTGCTGACTCCGTTGGTTCTGTTTGTCACGGTCCTGGGTCGGTTCAACCCAGTTTTTGAGTTCCTTGTGTTTTCATTTCATATTTTTGTATTATGGAGTGTTTTGAGTTCTCTGAGGTTCTTTGTGATTTATTGTTTATTGTTTATTATCATGTTCTGTTTTTAGGTTGTGTTCACGGGTTTTTTGTGGGGTTTGTTTCTGTGGTGAGTCTGCGTCTCTATGTAGTGAATTCTTGTTTCCTGTTTTATTGTGAAGGTCTGTGTCTTATGTGAATGTGTTCAGAGTGTCTTGCTTTGCTCCCCTCTTCTCGTTAGCCCTAATCCCTCCCAGCTGTGTCTCCCTCCTGTTTACTATCTTGTGATTATGCCCTTGTGTATTTAAGCCCCGTGTTTCCTTGAGTCTGTGTCGCATTGTACCCTCATATTCATGCCTGTGTGTTTCTGTTTGTGCCACATTCTGTTCCAAGCTTGTCATGTCTTCTGCCAGCATTAAAGCTGAGGTTTTTGTTTCATATTACCGTCTCTGAGTCCTGCACTTGGATCCCCACCTCCGCCTGGCCGTACACACAGGAAACCTGACAGAACGATGTGACCAGTATGGAACCAGCGGACATGTTCGGAGATGGCAATATCGCACGCATCCTGCGCCTGGTAGACTGGGTGACCCACACCTTGAATGCGAGGGCGAAGGTCGTGGGGATGAACGGCATCAAGGCAATCCTCAAGGAGAATCCCTCCCTCCGCCAGGTCCCTGGACTTTCGGATTTGATTTCTGACCTGCACAGAACCCGAGAGACGGTGCAGGCTCGGGGATCAGTAGATTCTGCTCAGCGACAGTGGACTACTGCCGTCCCGGCCCGGCCACCTCAGCTTCACCCATGGGGGGTTCGTCGCACCGGCTACCCGGATGTAATTTTGCCCGGCCCGTCAGAGCCATCAGCGGAAGGGAAGCAATGATCACGCCGCCTCCGCTGCACCCCACAGCCGGACCCGGGAAATCGAAACCACCGGCTGTGGTGAGTGGAAAGGACACTGTTTCTGCTTTTTCTCACTCTATGACTGTTTGTTCTGGGGCAGTTTTTTTGTGTGTCTACTGAGGATAAAAGTAGTTTTTCAGCCCCACCCATGGTTATTTTGCCTAAGACTGCCTCTTCTGATCCCACTTCCTATGTTAAGGACCGTGCTCACTCTGTTGCTTCCCAGCCTGGTATGGCCAAGTCTCCTGTGTTGCCGCCCGCTAAGTCTCCTGTGTTGCCGCCCGCTAAGTCTCCTGTGTTGCCGCCCGCCCCTCTGCCATTCGCACGGCCTGCCCCTCTAAGCTAAACCTGGACCACCTAAATTTAAGTCACCCCCTAAGAACTGCTCCGTTCCAGTGCTGCCTGGGCTAAGCCAGGGCCTTGCGCAGTTCCAGTTCCTTTACTGTCGGCCAGAGGTCTCCGTACCGCCTGGTTACGAGTTTGTCTCCACTGAAGGGTCCGAGGGGCCCGTTCAGCCATCTGCCTCGTCTGGCCCTGGCCCTGCCTCGTCTGGCCCTGGCCCTGCCTCGTCTGGTCCTGCGGCAGCTTCACCGCTGTCGGTCCCAGCCCGGCTGAAACCGCCTCGTCTCCGCCGGGTCCATCCCGACCTTCTGGCTTTTTTTTTTGCTTTTTGTCAAGTCCGTCATTGTACGGACCTGCCGTGTTCTCCGTCGTTTTGTACATAACTGTTTTTGGGGCAAATAAAATTCAAATAGAGATTAAAACCGCAGAATTAATGGTTACCGGTGCTGGAAATGCTAGAGCTTGACGCAGTGTTTTGATTTTGCTGCCACACCTACCTACAATGCATTGTGCGAAAGTCACGTGGTCTTTCAATCTCTATAGCTGGGGGAGTGTGTGTGTGTGAGTATAGCGGCAGCCATTACATGCTGCACGAGTAGAGGTTCAGGAGACCTTACCTCTGTTACGGACCGTGTAGAGCCGTGGAGACCTGGCTTGTATGGTCTTATGCCTGTGTTAATGAATAAAGGTCTGTTGCTTGACTTAACTGACCGGCTCTGAGTTATCCGGCAGACATCCACACCGCATGTCCACTAGACCTACTAGCCACTCCTTCCCCCGCCAGACTGCTGTTACAAGTGTTCCTTAAATTTTTTGGAACAGTGTAATTTGTTTTACTTCTAAAGCAATATCATGACATGACAGTGTACGTGTGTGGACAGAAAAAGCAAAGCAAACAATAACAAAGTTAAAACGATAACAAAGTTAAAAAAAGAAACATGAAGATCTCTTTAAAATGAATTAAAAAGCTGAATTTAATCTATCCATGTAGTAAAAAAAAGTGTCGTGAGCCGTCATCCTTACATCGCCTTTGAGCGTGTAGCAGAGCCTTGACCTGAATTTACAAAAATAATTAGAAAAAACCCCCCACTATATTACTAAACAATGAAAGACATATATTTGGAAAATATCTGCATTAATATTTTATGTTACCTGGTTAATGTGTGTGGCAGGGCATGTCTGCGGTACCGCTGCAAGAGAGGCAGACGCACCTTAGCGGCATCTGCAATCATGCCTCGTCGGCCTAAAGTCTGTGCTCTCGCTGCTGTTGTGTTGTTGTTTGTATGTGTCAGGCTGTGAGTTGGAAAGCTACAATACAGCATTAAGTGGAATAAAAAGTCTTCTTTCTTAGTTTTGTGACACAGGATGTTATGTTAGAAACCTTTCTACATGTTTTACTTTTCTTTACTTTTGTGGAATTAAACTCTTATCATTCAGAAATTGACACTAGTTGCCTTTGGGACTGTAAAGCTTTTATCAGTATTTGTGCACAAATATGCGACTTCACAGGACAGCCTGTATGTATCATTCAAAGTTTTTTCATTACAGATCCTGATTCATTTAGATGGTAAGAAAAGGCAGGAAATATTTCAGACTTTTATCCTTAATGTATTTTGAGTTACTGTTCAAGCAATGACTTAGGTTTCAATTATGCAAAGATGAATAAAACACCCTTAAAATGGGTAGACCAGCCACTCATCCAAAAAATATATCTTGAAAAGTATTTGATATATCAGCCTAAAATTTCACAGCAGTCCTTATATTTGTTCAAAGTTTAAACCATTACATTTTAATGCAAATCAGAGACAGTTGTCCAATGCTGCCAACAAAAAAATGCTACATAAACACGTACCAAGTATCTACAATTTGTTCAACAGAGAAAATACATTAATAAGTAATGGCAAATCTTTAAATACCTTCGCACAGGATTGCAGATTGATTATTTTTATATACAGCAAGTCTGCAGTGCAATTCCTGTACACATAGTGCACATACCGTTGAATGCTCTCTTCCTATGTTGTTTCTGTATATTCATGACTAAACTCATATTGTGGATGGATTATCTCAGTTGTTCTCCTCACTGAGGTTTGGTCCGTTTACAGCATCCAGCCATGCGATTGCATTTGTCCCTAACCATCAGGAACCCTCACGTTAACTTTTATCAAGTGGAAAAAAGTCAGCGCTCATCCTCCAGCTTCACTGTGTTATGTTTTATGTTATGCTAACATAGCTGTGTTGCTAACGATCACGTAGCACATCAATATATACCAGCTAGTCCAACTTCAGTAACCTTACAAAAGTTACTGCTGTTTAGTTTTCTGTCTTCATTTATGTTGAAAGTTATAGCAGAGTTGTAAGTTTTAATTTTTTCAGAAATCTCTTAGTTAAAACATGGTATATTATGTTTAGGTAACTAGCAAAACTAGCAAGCTAACTTCCTGGTAACTTCTTACTCCGTTAAATTTAACAAATTCTGTTTTCATGGATGCCTGGATGTTAAACGTAATTGTTTTAGGGGGAAGCTGGAGTACCTGAACAGGGTAAAATGCTTAAATTGTACTTCTACAGACACTTGTGAGCGAGAGACTCCTGCATGTCTAGGTCTCAAGGACACGTATCCGAAGGCCTTTGATAACAGGGCTGCGTCCAAACAATACTACTCTGTATGACTATATGACACTAATTAATATAAAGCATAGCATTAAGGTAAATAACTTGATCTTAAAACATCCTACGGTGTGGCTAATTTGAATTGCAGCACGAGTTTTAAAATAAAGTTGCTAATCCAGCTGCTAATCCAAGTGTTAATCCCAGGGAGCTAATCCATGGGCGAACAGGAAAGGGAAATGGATTTTGAAATGAGGAGTAAAATCACCATTCTAAAAAGCATTTTGAAAATCAGTGTATTAATTCCCTTATATGGTCCTCCTAAATAAGTACCAAATTGAAAAAAAACCCCATTTGTAATTCCAGTAGTATTCACTCTTTTGCCTTCACATGCTTAAGTAAACCATGTGAACTTGAGCTACATCTCATTCTTTTTTTACCATTCTTACAGAAGTACATTTCGGCGTCAAGCCATATTGGACAATGGCTTAGCTTGCAGTCTCTGTCCTAATTTATCCCCGAGGTGTTCTAATGGGTTGAGGTCAGGACTCTGTGCAGGCCAGTCAAGTTCTTCCACACTAAACTTGCTCATCCATAATCTTTACGGAACTTGTTTTGTACACTCATCCACAGTCATGTTGGAACAAGAAGGGGCCTTTGCCAAACTTTTTCCACAAAGGCGGGAGCTTTAAATTGTCCTAAATGTCTTGGTATGCTAAAGTATTAAGAGTTCCTTTTACTGGAACTAAGAAACTGAGCCCAACTCCTGAAAAACCCCAGACTTGTCTATTGCCAGATAGAAAAGCATGGTTTGTCACTAGAGAATACATCTCGGGCCTTGTACTTTGACACCACTTGATCAACGCTTTGCATTGCTCTTCATGATGTAAGGCTTGGATGCACCTGGAACCACTAAATGATAATATGGCACGTACCAGATTTGAATTAAGGGTCATTGGTGGTTTTGTAACATGCAAAGAACCCCCTGCTTTATTTAATTTTCACACATACACCCCTTTTTTCAACATATATTCTAACAGGACACCGATATATGACAGTTTTAGGAAACAGGAAGCTGACACATCTTTATTTATGAAGAAGAAATAATTAGACTACACATAAGGTTTGACTGTTTTGAGCTATTCTAATGTTAATTCTAATATTCTATTTATCCTTTTGAAAACAGCTACCACATTCCTGGTGACTTGTGTAGAGCTAGGGATGTGTTTGTTTCAGCCACATACTAATTGGAAATTTCAAAAACTAAAAGATCTTACCTTTGACATAAAGTATGAGAAATTTTGGTCTTAAAGTTTTCCTAAGAGCTTTTACAGAAAGTAATTTTTAAAAGGGAATTTTTTTATAACAAAAATATGGACATTAGCTAAAAACAAGTCTAAGCTTTGCCCCAATTTGGATTGCTAATGACCTGAAGGATGTTGTGAGATTAATCACAGTGACAGCTTTATTCACTGTTATAATAATAGTATTATAGTATCATGGTATTATTATATCATTATTGAGTGATGATTAGAACTACGAAAGGACCTTTTAAGTTGTGGCAATGATGACATTGTTGCTTGGCTAATAAGATGTTTTAAAAAATGTTTAATTTTTGATCCCTCATGATGTTTTTATTTTACTTTTTGTTTGTATTATGGTTCAAGGTTCTTTATTTGCCATTTATGCATAAACCAGCAATCAAGGCACATTGGAATACTTGTGCAGAGATTTCTCAGTCATAGTAATCATGTTAGACAAAAATAAATTATTTAAATATAAATATATAAATTATAACCCCCTTTATAAGAGGGGTGGCAGTATGTACAAAAGAGTGTAATTATATTGCAGATATTGCATGTGTTTTAAGTTTTAAGATTTTAGATGCAACTTATAGTGCAGAAAATACTGTAACTTAATTACCTGCAAATACCTAAATACCTGCAATCCTCCAATGAAGGCAATGGACAGTGCACAAGAGAGAGTACTGTGCACAGAGTAGAAGCAGGATGGACTGGGTGGAGAAAAATGTCAAGGGCGATTTGTGTTGTAACAGAGGAATGGTAGTGTTACAGGTACCGGGTTGCAGCACCCGTAGACAGCTATATATGTATCCTGTAAACAGGAGAGAAATGATCAGACAGGGAGATGTGGCTTGTTGTTCCAGAATACTCCACCATTATTTATTTAAATTCACAATTATGCACTCCTTTTTTTTTTTTACTTTTACAGTGTTACAACTGTGCATTTACTTATTCTCAAACATCACTCACACATTGTTAAGACATGTTCTGTTATCAGCTGGATGGAATAAACATATTCCACTGCCATAAACATGACCAATTTTCTCATGAAACTTATTTCAAAATCACTTCTAACAAGATAAATCCTTTAATCTTAAATAGTCTGAAAGAATGGTGTAATCCGCACCATCTTGATATGTGCAATGAATTCACGGAAACACTTTATGGCAGAAAACAAGCAAATAAAACAATACACAATAACGGTGGAGCTGATCACCAACATTACAGTACGTTGGGGGTGTGTGACCTAAACTAACATGCTAACGATAGCATGCTGCTAAAGCCGTAAACAAATACTTACAAAAGTCTAATTTACACGACTAGACAATGTTGTGCGCTTTCAGTTTCTGACTGTAATGGTTAATCTATGCCATATATCGAATGTGATTACTGTTATTTTATACTTTTGGCACGATACTAACCTGTAAACAGGAGAGAAATAATCAGACAGGGAGACGTGGCTTGACGTTCCTGAATACTCTGCCATTATGAGAAAACATCGCGGAGCATGCACCTCTGACTGCTAACAACAGGCCAAACCATGGTCTCACACTGCCACCTACTAGTACAAAAATGGAGTGTCAGCTAAAAATATCCCAGGCTGATTACCAGATTTCTTGCCAGAATTATCTAATTCAGGGCATTTCCAAATGAAAATATAACTTAAATGGAAAGAAAGATTGCTCAAACATAAATTAATTCACATAAATGGGATCACACGTTAGTGGGTATCATAGTAGCAATAGTGAAAGGGATACATTAATCACAGTGAGAACTCCTATGATGCATGGTGTGGAGATGGTGGCACTATCAAAAAGACATAAGGCTGAGCTGGAGGTAAGATTTTTATTGGAAGTGACAAGAAAAATATAAATATATATTAGAGAGACAGTTAATTTTGAGCGGTTTGGAAGTGAAGTTAGAGAGGCAAGGATTAGATGTTTGCAGAGTAGGAATAATGAATAGATCTGACATGTTGTATGTGGAGCTGCCAGGCAGAAGGAAAAGACTAAGACTACAGAAAAGATTCATGATTTAATGAAGGGCACGTAGAAGTTTGGGGTGACAAAGGAGGATACTGGTGATAGGATGAGATGGAGGCAGATTATCCGCTGGGGCGACCACTAAGAGGAGTAGCTTTTTTTCTTGCAGAAGCACAAATATATTTTGTGAGACTGTTGTTCAAAGCTTCATCATTGAAAGCATGTTGAATAAGTTATGGCATGTTTTAGCTGTCACAAAACATGAAATTGTTTAATATTTTTCTTTTTTGCTGTCTTCTATAGGTCATGTTCATCAACACTTCCTCCTCTCTCTCATCCTTAAATTCCTCTGTTAACTCGTTTATCTCACTATGCCAGGATTCAACAGTCAGCAAAGTTTTCTACACCATCTACACCTCCATGACAATCCTCCTCCTCTTACCACTCTACATCTTCATCCTCTACATGGGTTTCCAACGGTGGCATCAGAAATCTGCACATGTACGAACAAAAATGAACAACTCTAACTTCTTCACCTACAACATGATGTGGGTAGAGAGTTTTGGAGCTTTAGGACCAGTCTTCTATACTGTGGGTAGCTATACCAAAGGCGTAATACTGATGTATGTTGGGATTTTTTTCTTCACTTTACTTTATCCTGTAGAGACTTTGTTTCATGTCCTGACGTGTCTGGAGCGCTACCTGGCTGTTGTTCACCCAATCACCTATATGCGTCTGCGAGAATCACATGGGGTTAGGATTAGAAACATCTGCGCTGTTTGTGCTTGGCTGCAGTGCATTGAGTGGTTGGGGATAATTTTCTTGTTCTGCATTAAATTTTCAGATACCGTACTTCTGTCCTACTTAGGTGTCTGTATGGTTATTCTTTTTTGCTGCCTAGCTGTTCTCCATGCTCTGAATCGGCCAAGACCAGGGGATGTGGGCCACAACAAGGAGCATGTTGACCAATCAAGGCAGAAGGCCTTGCACATGATCATGGTGATAACAGGAGTGCTCCTGCTGAGATTTGCTGGGATGATTATTTCTTTTGTATTGCAAAATTTTTCATTTGAAGACTCATGCACTTTGATGGAATCAGCAGTTTGGTTGAGTGTACCCAGCCGTCTGGTTCTTCCTCTGCTGTTTCTTCACAAAATAGGAAAACTGCCATGTTGTAGCAAAAAAAAAAAAAAAGATTCAGCATCGCAAGTCAAGTGAACAGAGAGACTTGTAGATGTGGACAAAATCACGTTATAAAGAGGCACTCATGAAGTATCTGTTGGTTTTTGTTCTTCTCTAAGTTTGAATGACACGTTGACATTTTAGTGTTTTTAATGTATCTCTTCAGAGGTAGCTTCTGTTGGTAATCATTTTGGTACATGGAACCAACCTAACCATGAGTAATACCAACTTAATTAATTGGGTTTAGGAAGTTTTAGTCTGCTTCTTGTTGAGTACTATGATATTACATTATAACATTAACGTCAGATAGTCTAAAGAGCTCTTCATTATTTGAATAGGAGCCATAACTAATACTAAGTGCTGAAATGTGCTACCTGAGAAACATGTTTCTTTTTATATACACAGTGGTCCCTTGCTACAATGCGGTTCACTTTTCATGGCCTTGCTGTTTTGCAGATTTTTTTGGAGCCATTTTGCATGCTTTTTTTTTTTTAACAGCGCATTGTATTCTGCGTCCTGATTGGCTGTAGACCAGTGTCAATCAATCTCGTGCCGTGTCTCCTGTACAGTACAGAATGCGTTCAGCTTGTCAAATTTACATAAATCTTCGCTAGCAGTGTGACTCTTTAGAGCTGTATTGTATGATTGTAAGTTTTCTCCCCAACAAACACAACGAAACGTTTTGCACTGCCAAAGGCAACTGCGGGGGCCTTTGGTTTCATTCTATAATACTGGACTTATTTTTCTATGAAGTTCTGAACATTGAGAGTCTTTAAACAAGAGAGAAAAGTGTGAAAATGTTCATGCCTGTCTGAGAAAAGTGTATAAAGCATGTAGTGAGGGGTTTTACAGCCTTAAAACATCTATAATTTTAAAAATAAAGCTGGCTACTTTGCAGATTTCACCTATAGTGGGTTATTTTTTGTTACGTAACTCCTGCAGTAATGGAGGGGCCACTGTAGTTAAATAAAACAAGAAAATATGAGTTAATTTAGTGGAACACCTAGACAACAAGAGTAACAAAAATAAAATTTGAGTTGATACCTTATAGCCATATTAATTCTGACATTGGAACTGTAGCTGTCTGTGTTTTCAAAGTACTTAGAAAAAGCTAATAGTGCTATTGTTTTTATTGCTACTGGTACTTATTTCTGTTATTAATTTGTTACTGGCATTACTTAATTTTTTCATAGATGCATTAGTATGGAATTTTTGTTAGAGAGAAGTTTGTTCCTTCTTAGTAGTAGTTTTCTAATTCAAGAAAATTTGATAGGTGTATGGAGCAGGCTCTTATTATTACCTGTAAACAGTCACTGTACCCATATACCGTAATAAAGATTGATGTAGCCATGATAACATGACTCATTGGTTTCTGGACTCAGTTTAGAATTACCAATTAACCTAACCCCACTAAGTAGCATATATAGTTAATAAAAAATTCTATAATATCTCATAAAATACCAAAAACCTTTTTAGAAAGACTGAACATGTGTTTTAATTTCAACAAAAATTTACACAATAAAACAATTTAGTGTCAAGTCAAACTTATAAGATTAAACCAAAGTAGTATTTTGAGACGAAAGTCCAAATGTGAAGATTACAGTTGTCATTTTAAGCCAAACAACTCCACAAAATGTGTAGTTAGCAAACCAAATCGATTAGCTGTCATATCGTTTCTTGTGATACAACATACATTCTTTTTATTGCAGGAGGGTGTAACCATCAACATCCTTACATCTGTGCACTGCCGGCCATTTAATCTTGCAAAAAACTGTCCAACTCTTTCAATTTTGTGTGTTTTTTTTCTTCTGACCAGATACAATTTTCTTCTGATCACCAGTGTGTTTATTTACTTAAAGAGAAACAATTCAAAGAGAACATTTTATTGATTCTGTTAGGTCAGTTAGGTCAATAAATATTTGGGCAGAGGCAACTTTTTTCCTAACTTTGGTCCTGCACAGAACTACAATGAATTTTAAATTAAACTGAAGTTCAAGCTTACAGCTTTAATTTAGTGGGTTTAAGGGAAAGAGATACAAAAGCATTTTAAACACAATCTCTTCATTTCAGGGGCTCAAAAGTAATTAGACAAATTAAATTACTAAAAATAAAATGTGTATTTCTAATACTTGGTTAAAAACCCTTTGCTGGCAATGCCAGCCTGAAGTCTTGCAAGATGTCCAAAGGTTTGTTTTTTAGGTCTTTCCGTCAGACGTTTAGTCTTCAACAAGTGAAATTCAAGCTCAGTTGGGTTAAGCTCAGGTGACTGACTTGGCTGTTCAAGAATATTCCACCATTTTGCTTTAATAAACTCCTGGGTTGATTTGGCTGTATGTTTTGAGACATTGTCCTTCTGTATTATGAAACATCTCCCAATCATTTTGACTGAAATTAGCTGGATGTAAGCAGACAGAACAGCTCAGCATTCATTTGGTTCCCTCAGTCCTGTGTCACATCATCAATAAACATAAATATAAAAAATGTGTGCCAGTGCCACTGGCAGCCATGCACGTCCAGGCCATCACACTGTCTCCGCCGTGTTTTACAAATCATGAGCTGATCCATGCCTTCTCCATATCACTCTGGTAGAAGTTTATCTTGGTGTCATTTGTCCAAAGAATGTTTTTCCAGAACTGTGCTGGTTTCTTTGGATGGTTTTTAGATTTCCTGGACAGTGTTGTTCACTTGGTTAGCTGTTGTGAAGGGGTTTCTCATTACCATGGAAATAACAAGATTTTATTTATGCTTGGTGGCTCTAGTTTGAGTACTACACCAAAAACCAGGTATGAGATTAATATGTGACACCTGCCACTAAATGACTGTCTTGACTAGACAATTGAATACGATGTCATTAGTACAAAGCACACATTTTTCCAATCTGGGTTTTGTAGAGTTCACTAGACTGAAACTGCATTTCCTAGACTCTCCAGTGACATCTTAATGACATGTGATGCAGGAGAATGCTCTGTTTAGCTGATGTTGGACCTGACCTCTGCCTTTGACACTGTTAACCATCATATTTTGCTAAATAGGCTGAGACACTGGGTGGGTATATCAGGGTCTGCTTTGGACTGGTTCACATCTTATATGTGTGAACGATCCTTTACTATTTCACGATGTGGAAAAAGTGATTGATGGAATGTTTTGTCACTGGGCTAGAGTTAAGAGACAGTATTTTATATTCAAATCCATCCACACCCTGAGCAACTAAATGTTCTTTACATGGCCACTGACACATCTAAAATTTAAATTATGCAAAAAGCTGTCGGTTCTGTTTATTTTGAATTTTTCCAAACACACCTATTTTAGCAATCCTTTATTGTTACAGGACATGGTGTATGGCAGTGTGTGGAGAAAAACAAACAGAAAGAGAAATGCAAAGAAACAAAAATTCTACAAACAGGATTAATAATTATTTTTGGTGTGAAAATGACGGACCTGACGCCAACAGCGTTTGCAGTTTCACACAGTTTTTATTGGCTCTGCAAGCCCTGCTAGTAGCACATGCAACCACACACCTCAGGTCCTGGCACAGATGTGATCAGGCGATGGACCTCGGGTATGTGTCAGCCAACCCTGACACCGCACCCTGAACCCACTGTTCCACCTCTCCCCTGCAGCTGAGCCACAAACTACACCCCGCCACACGTAGACATGATTACAAAGTCTCAGTCTTTTGCTTGATTGGTTTATGTATCATGAAAGATACTAGAGATGCAAAGGTCCAACAGTTTCTTTTTTGAGTGATGGTAACATTAATGTTCTTAGAAACTCTTTATGTAATAGGTGCAGTGAAGTCTACCGGTGTTCTGACAAAATGTCCTACTTTGGTAAATGGCCTGTATTTGTATAGTGCTTTTACTAGTCCCTAAGGACCCCAAAGCACTTTACATTTCAGTCATTCACACACACATTCACACACTGGTGATGGCAAGCTACATTGTAGCCACAGCTGCCCTGGGACGCACTGACAGAGGCGAGGCTGCCGGACAATGGCGCCACCGGGCCCTCTGACCACCACCATTAGGCAACGGGTGAAGTGTCTTGCCCAAGGACACAACGACCGAGACTGTCGGAGCCGGGGCTCGAACCTTTCGATTACAAGATGAACTACCAACTCTTTGAGCCACTATCGCCCCTTTGACTTTGTCAAAATATCCTACCGTAACATAAATTTATAGTCATGTCTATCAATTCATGTTACCTTATCAGAATATACTACCTTACATGGTTTATTCCTCTATTCCTCCAACATACATATCTATAGGTAGGACGTTCTGATGACCAAATCACATATCATATTTATTTTGTATTTTAAAACATATAATACCTTTTTTAACGTGCATGAGATCGGGGTAGGATCAAATAATAGGTGTGTACTATTAACACAGAAAACACGGCCGTTTTGAGTTGTGTGCGTGCGCAGTAACAACAAATAGGACAGCTTGATAGGTAGGATGTTTTGTCACCAGCAGTCTTTGTATATAAATTTTTAACATTATCTGCTCTAAGGACATCTACAATGTTTTCACTTTTAAAACAAACAAACAAATCACTAAAAATTGATTTGAATTTATTCAGAATTTAAGTTTTTTAATGATAACAAATAAACAAACAAATGTATCACAAATTGCTTTTCTTTTTTGTTGATGAAAAAGACCGTCATCATTTTCCTAACTCAGCAAATAAAAAGCTTGCTTAATGTTTGATTCTCATATTCTCACAGAATTGTGCGAATGGCACCACTTCCATGCTGTTTGTGAAATTTCAGCATGCAGACTTGGCAAACAAAATAATTGCGCTTTACTGAACTTACACAGTGAAAAAGAAAAAACAGGAATGGCCACTTGGGACAACATTAATGTACAGATAGACTAACAAATGTGCCACGATAAATACGATAAACACATTACTTAATACTTATGAGTCATTTTTTTATCCTTTTAAAATGTGTGTTTTTTAAAATGGATTGGATAAATGAACCATGAGATGTTGCATTTGTCAGGGTGCTGGGTCGTTGACCCAGCATTTTGTGTTAACATTGTGTTTATTGTATTTGATGTTTATTTCCTCTCGATTATTCTTTATCTGTATGTAGGTCACATTCTCTGGGTTCTAGTTCTAGGTTTGTTTTCTGTGTCGTTCCCCTGGTGCATTGTTCGTGTCCTTGAGTTTGTTTATGAATTTCCTGTTTTACTTTGAAGGTCTATGTCTGTGATCACCATGTTAACTTGTGTCTTCCTCTCGTCATGTGTGAATTAGAATCAGCTGTGCTCCCCAACTGTGTGCCATTACCTGATTACCTTATGTGTGTATATATAGTGGGTGTCGGTGTGTGCTTGTCGTTGGCTTGTCTGTTTACCACTATAAAGGACAACATCACAAGCCTGATACCTGCAGGTCTGATGTGCATCACTCCTCCTGTTTTCTACCTGGAGACACAGTTTACACTGTAACACAGCACCTGGCAGCACTGGCACCATTCAGCAGTCACCTCATTGTTCTGACACACGACAGAAAACAATCCACAACACTAAACACTAACTATACAAATTTTCCACATCTCAAAACTCACTCTCTCTTGCCGTCACTCCTAAAACTTCTCCCTATTCTTAAAGAACCAAATGTCATGTTGCCATATCATTTTTGATTGGTCGACATTGTAAATTTTTCCACCAACATCAAAGGGCTGTTTTTTGGTCATAAGCATCTCTGCTAGCGCTGTCTTTAGACAGTAAACCTGATGAATGTATTCAGGGAAAAAACATGGCGTATATATTGTTTATCATGACTCTGTTTTTTCGTGGCCTATCGTGGCCTTGTTGTTGTGAATTTTAATTGTAATTTTTGTATTAGAGTTTCTCAACGGTACTTGTTTTAATTTGTTTATTGGTTTGCCTGCACTATTGAAGATTTAAAAAAAAAAAAAATTAACTAACCAACACAGCAGACCCGATGGCAATTTCATGCTTCACAGCACCATTTATTTTTACATTAAATCACACAGTTGCTATAACAGTACATTCAACGGCTGCAGCTCTCCCGCTGCCAGCCGTACACATCACCACCACCAACAACACCACCACAAGCAGAACACAGGTTTTAATCCGGCAAGGCATGATTGTTGATGCCGTGCTGGTGAGTCCATTTCACCTGCAGCAGCATTGCAGACCAGCCACAATAGTAAAATATTTTGTATTTAATTAGAAACTTTGTCTTAATTATGTCATGGGTTTTAATTATTTAATAATACAAAAGAAAACTTCACAAAGAGCACTTAAGGTCAGGAAAATTAATTGAGATTTAGCAATTCAATGACCCATCTACCTCATTTATTGAAAAGTAATGGTATCGGTATCGATATCAGCGATACTGGCCCGTATTTACTTGGTATCGGATCAATGCCAAAATATACAGTATTGCACACCACTAGCAAAAAGTGATCATCTGCCAGAAAGTGATTGTCGTCCGGAATACGCAGCTGTTTAAAGCTGTAGCGACCAGATTACTTACATAGACAGCTACTTCCGTGCAAATGATATAGGATGCGGTAAGCTCAAGACAGCTTTAACTGTCTGTTTGTTAAAAAATAGTAACGCGACCGAACCACATTTTCTTGTTAGTAAAGGTAACAGTGTTGTAACGATAGAAATAGTAATTAGTTAGATTACTCGTTACTGAAAAAAGTAACGCCGTTAGTAACACTGTTATTTAACGCTGTTATTCCCATCACTGCATACACAGTAGTGTAAAATGTATACAGCAAATACAAATATAAAGCTGTAACGTGATGGAAAATGTAGGTTACAGTCACAAAACAAACACAAGTCTGAACAATAAATGAAAATGAAAATTGTACCACTGTCAGACATAACCTCATCTGCTCTCTGTATCTGGACTTAACTAAATTTCCATCGATAAAACAAACAAAAACCACTGATGAATTTTCATTAATTTTGCTCAACTAGCATGGAAATTTAAAAAAAGATATGGAAATAAACAAAATGAATTTTTTTTATAATATTTTAAAAAATTTAAAAAAGAAAATATTGGATTTGTGGTTTGTGTTCTGTTTTGGGATTCCTACACACATTTTTGAATTTTTTTTCCATTAAAAAGTCAATAATTTAGCAGCCACAGATATCTTAATGGCTCAAACCACAGTCGGAGCAGAGATTTTGTTTAAAGAAATAAAAAATGTATTATTTCAGCAGTATTGATAACTCTAATGTGCAGCCACACTGCAGGATTAAACATGCCTCATTACTTATGAGTCATTTGAATCCAATGCCGAATATTGATTTGAATAGATTGAACAAATGAGCAATGCAGTTTTTGCTTTGGTTAAAATGTCAGTTCCTGATGCCTAGTTATGACTTATGATTTATTCAAATACGAGAAATTCAACTTAGTGTGAACAAAAGATAACAATGTGCACACTAATGAATATATTTGTAAGATAGTTCCATATAAATTACATTATAATCCTGTAAAATAAGATTGTTGCCACAAGAATAAACAAACAAATACATTTACTAGCTGTTTATGTTTATTATATGATTGCTCATTTATTCAAATTTTTATGTTCCTATTGAACTATGACACACACAAAAAAGAAAGAAAGAAAACACGTGGCACTATTTGACTATTAAAATCAAAACCATAAAAAACCCAATCAATTTACTTTTCTTTACACGAAAACACGACAAACAATACACATCTTAAAATACTGATGAATATTAGACACAAGAGAAGAGGAGTCAGATGGATTGAAAACACTGGAGAAGGACGATCCACAACATACGTAACTGAGGTATTTAGAGATTTACTGTAAACTTCTGCTTTTTTTCTTTCTGTTGTACAACTAGTTGAACTTCTTTAAATGTTCAATTCCAGGAGGCAATAATCTTTCCTAAATAATAATTGATGCCTTACGAAGGAGTATTATTGAGCCACGTTGAAGTCCAAATTATTTTTCGAGAAAAAATGTGGAGATAACAGTTCTTTCAAGATGTATATCCTGTACGAAATGCGTTGTGTAGATGATGAGTTAGTGAAATTGCACTTTGGAATTGGTTTTAATTGCCAGAAAAGTGTCTTTAAGTAAATAAATACACTGTGGTGATCATAAGAAAACCGTATCTGGTTAGAAGGAAATAAAAACCACACAAAATTGAAAGAGATTTTTGCAAGAATAAATGGCCGGCAGTGCACAGATGTAAGGATGTTGATGGCTACACCCTCCTGCAATAAAAAGAATGAATGTTGTATCGCAAGAAACGATATGACGGCTGATCAATTTGTTTTGCTAACTACACATTTTGTGGAGTTGTTTGGCTTAAAACGACAAGTGTAATCTTCACATTTGGACTTTCGTCTCAAAATACTACTTTGATTTAATCTCATAAGTTTGACTTTAATCTAAAAATGGACACTAAATTGTTTTATTGTGTAAATTCTTGTTGAAATTAAAACACGTGTACGGTCTTTCTAAAAAGTTTTTGGTAATTTATGTGATGTATTGGTAATAATTTGGGAGTCGGTTATTTAAGTGAACTTTATTGACTCCTTTATAGAATGTGCAGACAAAGTTGTTACTTCTCATAAAATATTTTTGGTTAATTGAGGCCTTGATTTCTTACTGATTGTATTTTCATTTTCCCTTCAGAACATATACATACATTTTGAAGACATACCACCTGATGGCTAGGTCACACTGTTAAAGGTGCTCCAAATATGTGTCATCTCTCTGAGTGACTTCTTTTTCTTTTTCCTAAGACGGAATCACTTGATATCCTTCGCAGGGTGACAAACATGTTTTTCACCTCTGTGAAAGCCTGGAAACTTATGTAGATTGTACTCAGCCTCTTACAGGGTTCATACGCCTTTTTCAGGGTCAAATTCAAGCACTTTTTAAGCACTTTCAAGGTCCATTTTCAAGTTTTTTCAGCCCATTTACACAAAAAATTAGGAGATGTTTGTTTTTTAAGT